>JAJOZX010004752.1:335000-350000 GCA_023014485.1 Bathynomus jamesi
GGCAGATACTGAGAACCTTTAAACGAAGGAATAGGAATATAATGATTCCTCTACTGAAATCACATCATACCCAAATTGGAATACTGCTCGGTCCTAACATCCCCATATAAAAAAGAAGACAGACAGCGAGAAGGGATTCAGAGAAGCTTCACAGCCGAGATCAACGGGTGCAAAGAACTAAAACTAAATTACTGGGAAAGGTTACGCGAACTAGACCTACACTATATGATCAAAAGTATTCAGACACCCCGGAAAATCCGCATTTCTGCAAATATCACCTTCGCCGAAAGGTATGCTGGGAAAAAGCGTGGCGAAACTATAATGCTGAGGTGTTCTGTTAAGTTATCAGTAACTGTTGTGAAGCCATGCCGCGCGGACGTGAACTCTCCGAGTTCCAACGTGGACTTGTCATCGGATGTTATTTAAGTAACGTTTCTATACGAAACATTGCAGCCAAACAGGATATACCAAAGTCGACTGTAGCGGATGTTATCATGAGATGGAAGCACGACGGTGCAACTAACGCGAAAAAACGTTCCGGACGACCACGCAAACTGACGGAACGTGATAGAAGAAGTCTGGTACGACATGACAAGAAGTCCCGCACGTCCTCTGCCGCTTCCATCGCTGAGGAGGTAGGAAGAGCATCCGGTACCTCCGTTAGTACTGTAACTATCCGCAGAGAGATGCACAGACTCGGTTATTATGGTAGAGCAGCTGTACACAAGCCACTGATTACAAAAGTTAATGCCACGCGTCGTTTGGCCTGGTGTGTCTCCCGTCGTTCCTGGACCGTGGAGGACTGGAAAACTGTTCTTTGGAGCGACGAGTCGCGGTATTCACTCTTCCAGTCTGATGGGCGTGTTTGGGTGTGGCGACAGCCTGAGAACGGCTTCTTCCTGACTGTGTACGTCCAACGGTGAAGTTCGGTGGAGGGTCCATCATGGTATGGGGTTGTTTTTCCTGGCTAGGGCTCGGCCCGTTGGTTGTTATACCCACTACCATGAACGCTGACGTTTATCTCGACGTTCTGGACAATTCGGCCCTCCCTACACTGTGGCAATACTACGGAGATGGCCATTGTTTGTTTCAACAGGATCGAGCTCCCTGCCATACTGCAAGGCGTGTGCAGGACTGATTTCGTGAAAATAAGGTGGATTTGTTAGACTGGCCTGCTCAGAGCCCCGATCTCAACCCAATCGAGCACATGTGGGACGAACTGGAGCGACGGATACGAAACCGCACACCACGCCCGGCTTCACTTGCATCTCTTGCATCAGCTCTGCAAGAGGAATGGCGAGCCATTCCTGCACAGACTTACCGAAAACTGGTGGAAAGTATGCCTCGACGTGTTGACGCTGTAATAAAAGCAAAGGGTGGACCTACTACTGGTTACTAAATGCCATAATAAAACCATTTTTCCCAAAACCATGCGGTGTCCGAATACTTTTGATCATATAGTGTATGTTCACTGGAAAGGAGAAGAGAGATACACACCATTATTTACACTTGGAAAATAATGGAGAAACTAGTCCCTAATCTTACTCTGAACCCTGTAACTCCCAAAACAACAGTGGAAAGTAGAAAAGGAAGACTATCGTGTTACCAAATTAAAGGCTAGACAGAGAACATCCTTACCCTGAAAGAAAATAGTTTTGTTGTGAGAGGTCCAAAACTGTTCAATCAACTGCCCAAAGACCTAAGGAACACGAGTGTATTGCAGTGGACATCTTCAAGATTAGACGCCTGGCTCAGAACAATCCCGATGAGCCGTGCGTTCCTGGCTATGTGAGGTGGAGAGCCTGGAGAGTACAAGAAACCAACTCTATTTCACCAGGCCAACTCGAGAGGAGAGGCGACAAGCTTGACCTTCGTGAAATGAGGAATCATCGCGCGGAACATTTGAAAGGTATATATATATATATATATATATATATATATATATATATATATATATATGGGATGAATTTCACAATAAAACACGTGAAATGAATAAATGCTGCAAACCTATAAGCTATCAAAATGGTTGGTTAGTTTATTAACACCGTTAGTTGGCTCTATTTCTGAGTCACATATTGTAAATAGCATGGATCTTATTGACAAACTGAAGTTCCCTAATGACCCTAATTTCAAATTGGTAAGCTTCGATGTATGCTCGCTATTCACAAAAGTCCCTGTTGATGACCTACTTGATTTTTTAAAAGATAAGATTTCTGAATATGCTTTCCCTGTTCAACACAACACTCTTATTGAGTTAATTAAGCTGTGTGTCAAAGATTGTAAATTTCAGTTTGAAAATAAGTTTTATGTTATGTCGTTTGGATTGGCTATGGGAAATCCCCTTTCACCTGTACTAGCTAATTTATATATGGAATTTTTGAAAGTAGAATTTTGCCTACGATTGTTAATTTTAACCTGGTTTGGTACAGGTATATAGATGATATTTTATGCCTTTGGCCTAATAATTTGGATGTGGACTTATTTCTTGGTAGGCTCAACAATTTAGTCCCATCTATTAAGTTTACAGTTGAAAAAGAAAATGATGGAAGCCTATCTTTTCTTGATCTAAAATTTGGAGATGCTCTAATCAGTTCAAATATGAAGTCTACCGTAAGCCTACTAATAATAACTCTTACGTGCATTTTTATTCTGACCATCATCCTTCGATTAAATGCTCTATTTTCTCTGCTATGTTTCTTCGAGCATTGAGAGTTGTCAGTCCTGAATTTTAGATTCCGAGTTATGCAATATCATGAATATTGGTGCTAAATTATGTTATCCTATTTCATTTTTAGATAACTGTCTTAAGAAAGCCAAGAATAGGTATTATAATAATGTAATTGTAAAGGAATTTCAGCGTAAAATTATCCTAAGCCTACCTTACCATGTTAATTTTCAATACCTTCCAACTGTACTTAAAGCAATTGGCATTAATGTAATCTTTAAGTATAATAATACTGTTAAATCACGCCTAATAAAGAATAGACCTGATAATGTTGTTGGTTGTGTGTATTCGATCGGATGTACACAATGTAACTCAGTATATATAGGCCAAACCGGTAAAACGTTAGATATTAGTGTAAAACAGCTAATACTTCCAATGCTTTATTTAACCATATGTATAGATGTAACCATAGCATCAAGTGGGATAGTTCTAAAGCGCTTGTTAAAAACAGATATATAATAGAACGAAATATTCTAGAATGTGCAATAGGGTGGTCCAAAAGGTTAAAGCATCGACTAAGTTCTCCACAAGGTTGGTTTTATGCCTCTTGGTGTGGACAGTATTTGTGCAAAGTTTCACGTTATTCGGTTAATATTTAGGGGTCGCCCCACTTGCCCCCTTTTTGAAAATTTGGGAAAATATATAGACAACTGAATAACTAAATTTTTTTTTGGTTCTCAAAGAATATGAAAGAAAACAGTAAGACAATAGGACATGATAATGGGTGTATCTTCATTATTTCTTCTGCATCAGAGTCGCCTTGGATGGTATTGGTATCTGTTTTCGGTGGGCGGCTACGAGTTGTAGGAGGTACTGCTTCTGGTCCTCGTTTCGTGTCAAAGTGTCATTGTAGCGTTGTGCGAGAGCAAAACCTCGCTCGGCAGCATCATTGACGACTTTCATCTTTAAGGCGCGATCTCTAAGTTCCCTGTAGTTCTTGTCATTTGGCCATTCCCGTGGATCTTTTTGAAGTAACTGGCGCGCTTCCTCCTTACCTCCAACTTTCAAGGCATCAAGAGGGTCAATGTCCTTTTCGTGACGAAGGATGCCACATCATTTTCAACACCAGCTTCCGCCATGTCGATTCGTCGGGGGCAGCCATTCTTTTGGGGATGGAGGTGTTGAACCATTCTCCTTTTGGTATCAGATCGATCCTATTATCGAAGAAGGCCAGTCCAATCAGATGCTCCGACAAGTACCACAGGTGGCGTCTTAGAGCTGTCTTCGCCGCTTGTGCAGCTCCTCCGTGTGGATATTTTTCCAGAAGATGCAGCATTTTGAGATCATTGAGAGGAGCTTGTGTCCCCATTGGCGCTTCATGCCAGTACTTGACGTAAATCAGACTGACAAATAAAGCCAGCTGAGTCACGTTTCGTTCTTCGCGTGCTGTGAGCTTGAATTGATAGTGAAAGAGGTAGATTTTGAGCGCATAAATCGCCTTCGCCATCCATCTCGCGTGGTGCATGGGACCCGGAGCTCGGATAAAGAGTTGACCACCAGTCTTTCCCCACATGAAGAGCAAAGATAGTTCAAGGAACTCCTTGTAGTCGTCACGAGGTTGGCTTGCCTGAAGAGCGTTAGGTAAGTAAGTGAGCATCTCTTTTCTCATCTCTTGGAGTTGAGGGTTCTCGAACAAGCTGTCCGATGCTGAGACAAATGCTTCGTGGGAGAGAGATGGCCATTCCTTTTGAAATCGCTTAAAAAGGCCTGTTTCAGGACTTCCTGTTGAGCCAAATTTGAGGCAAAGACATCAGCAAGTACGACTTCAAGTATATGATGTCGATAACCGATCCAAACTAGCTCGTGACCCAATGCTTCTTCAATCCTGACACAGGCTCCGCGATGTAAACCCGTGTTTGACGCAGTGGTATCGAAGACGAGACCTCTCACATGCTGTTCCACGTTCCATAATTTCATAGTTTGAAGGCATGCCTGGGCCTGTGCTTCTCCAGTTCCTTGTTTCATCTTTGGGACACCAAGCAGCTTCTCCTGTCCATTGAATGTTATAAGGATTGCTATCCGATGCACATTCGTCTTCTTCCCTTCAATGCCGGGGAGAAGCTTTCCGTCCCAATGGAGAAGGACAGGGTCTTCTAGAGAGAATGATTCTAGGTCTTCTCGAGCTGCCTGTTCTCGCCCACTTTCTCTGTAGCGATGAATAGAGCTCCGAGAGCACGTCATCCCAGACAGATCATGCCCCGCGGCCTGTAATACAGCTCCAGTTACGAAAACAGCATTCCGGTTAGAAAGATTGGTGCGATCCATTGCTCCAATGACTTCTGGAGATTGGAAAATGTTCGTAACCTTGTTCTTGGGACGCTTTGGTGCCGGAGCTTCAGACGAAGAAGGAATCGGAACCGATGGTCTGTAGTCGTCGTCGTCTGCGAAAAAAGGGAAAGAAGAAGAGGAAAGATCAATTGATGACACTCCTGCTTCTTCCAAATCTTTCTGTGTTGCTTCATGCCTTGCCTTCCTCTTGGCTTCCTTCTCCATTCTGGATCGCTTTCTGTCCTCTTGTGTAGTCGTTTCCTTATCAATGCCAGCCATGCTGCAAGAATTGACGTCCTTGCGCTGCATGGACAGGAAATTCGGTCCTCAACGTTGACGATTGTGCTCATGGCATCACTGGTTGCGATGTCAAACAGTTCCTGGATGTCCGCTTTGAAGATGTCTTCATTCATTCTATCGCTGGCACGTTGCCTGGTCCTGTGCTTCTTGAGTGTTTTGTAGCGGTCTAAAAGCTTTGAAAGCTTACGGACACAGGAGTCGATCCGTTGAGTTGGGATCCGCGCTCGGGTCCAGACTTCAATCACCCTCTGGCATGCCTGGTTCAGACTGTCGGAGGTGGTTTGCTTTTGATTGATGTAGTGGTATTGCCCCAAGAGGAGGGCGTCAAGGCATGTAGGGAGCCTTGACGTGGATAAAGTTCTAGTTGCCATCCCTAGAAGCCAAACTTTTGGAATTGATCGAGTTTGAGCCATCGGACCTACGGAAGAAAAAGTACATTATATAATATATATATTCAGAGTGGGGCGACCTCTAAATATTCACCAATCACGCTGCAATTTTGCACAGACCATGTGGACACTAAATGGACAAAAACCACACTTGTGGAGACTATCTAAGACAGTTTTGAAATTTCCCCCTATGGATTTGGACCACCCTAATGTGCATTTATTCATTTTAAAAACAATTTCAATAACAGTGCGGGGACGTATAAAATTGACGATATCATGTTAAAATTTCTTTTGCCTCTCATTAATCCTTGTTAAGTATGTGCTAATTGTTTTGTTTTTCCTGTACATTGTATATATTTTTGGGCATCTCGCCTTTTATCTTCATTCCCTGACGAGGTGCTTTGAATACACGAAAGGCCTTGGAATCGTTTTTTCTTTTTCCTTGTGGGTTTGCAGCATATATATATATATATATATATAGGGTGTCCGAGAATTATCTGTACAATTTTTGGCTGTTATTAAAAGTCAACCATGAAGTGTAGAAATTCCAGTGTTGTCCCATTTTACAGAGAATCTCATTAAGTTTTTCTGATACCACGTTTTGACAAGTTTTTTAGAAATGTACGCGGGTGACAGACATTGATGATTTAAAAGCAAGAATCACAGCTGCTATTGAGCGAATTGATGTGGATATGCTGCAGCGTACATGGCAACATTTGGAGTATCGATTGGATGTTTTGCGAATCACTAATGGTGCACATATCGAATGTTTGTAACAACGTTACTTAATAAAAGAAACTTTTGAAAATACAGATTCTAAATAATCTGGTTTAAGAATTTTACGTGTGTTATCAAGAATTTTATTAAAAGATGAAATTGTACAGATAATGTTCGGACACACTGGAATTTCTAAAAAACTTGTCAAAACTTGGTATCAGAAAAAACTTAATGAGATTCTCTCTAAAATGGGACAACACTGGAATTTCTACACATCATGGTTGACTTTTAATAACAGCCAAAAATTGTACAGATAATTCTCGGACACCCTGTATATATATGATGAAAACCACGAAGGAAAAAGGAAACACAGAATGATGCTGAAGCGCTTTCGTCTAATGTGACATCCTCAGGAACATTGAAATAAATAACAAGTTCGAGACTATATATAGGTCACAAAAAAAATAAAAAAATAAATTGGATCAATAAAAATTGTAGGAGGAGCATACAAATTTATAAGGAAAAATTACCACAGTTCCATTTTAGTACTTCCACTTTGCCTCTCTTGTCTAAATCTGTTCTGAACGAATTAAAAAAAACCGGATCAAGGAAAAAAGGCCTTGGCTAATGTTAAAATTATTTGGAAGTTGAATAATGGCAAACTCAAGAATATTTCTATTAACAATGTTGCTTAAGTGAAACAAAAGTGAAGCATTATTACAATCAATACAGTGGGATAACTCTGACAAATGGACGAAAAGGGCAATGGACGACTGTCCCGTTTTAACGGAATATTGATGCTGTTTTATAAATATTGGAGAGGAGGAGCGACAAGGGATTACCCATGCCCATCCCAAAAACCTGTTGATAATACTCGCTATTGAAAGTGAATTTACAGTCTTTGATGAAAAGTTTAACAAGTCCCAAAACGATGTGTGGGGGTCGTGGCAGGTCATACTTACATAATTCTCGGGAGAGAAAGTGAAGCATATCGTCAATCGTTTTTCTGTATCCACTCGAAGAGGATGCCAGTGGGCATCGAAACTGTTGTGGAAATAAACTCTGTCTAGTAGAGTGTGTTTTTATTATCATATTTTGACCTTTACGTAGGAAAGTGAAGCTTTTTGCATTTAGTATTGGAAGTGATTTGTTACCCACTTGCTTTTTTGGATCTTGTTTTAACGAGACAAAACGAACTTTCTATCGTGTAAATAATAACCCTCTCACTTTGTCGAAGAATATTTTAGTACTTCCATTTTTCCGTCTTTTTAGGCATTGCTAATGTACTTAAACTTTTGAATATTAATGTAGTATTTTCATATGACAATATTGTGAAAAATATCATAGTGGAAAATAGCCCTACCAATAATTCAGGCATTATCTAGAAAATTGGTTGTAAACAATGTGATTCCTTTTACATTGGACATACTGGATTTGCGCGCACGTGTAAAACAGCATCAATATTCCGTTCGAACGGGACAGTCGTCCAGTGCCCATTTCGTCCATTTGTCAGTTATCCCACTGTATTGATTGGAATAATGCTTCAGTTTTGTTTCACTTAAGCAACATTGTTAATAGAAATATTCTTGAGTGCCATTATTCAACTTACAAATAATTTTAACATTAGTCAGGGCCTTTTTTCGCTTGATCCTACAATTTTTATTGTTCTTTATTTTTTTTCTTTATTTTTTTTGTGACCTATATATAGTCTCGAACTTGTTATTTATTTCAGTGTTCCTGAGGATGTCATTAGACGAAAGTGCTTGAGCACCATTCTGTTTCCTTTTTCCTTCGTGGTTATTTTCATCATAAATATTATTCGTGTTACTTTCATGAGATAATTTATATATTATATATATAAAAATCCCCTATCCCTGAGGTTAGGGGATTTAAATAATTCTCCCCACGTGGTCCCACCATGTCGTAAAAGGCGACTAAAATTAAGGGACGGGTGCGGGGGCTGGGAACCCCTCCCACCTGTATGTATCTTTCCACAAACAAAAACGGTCAGAGAAGGGGGATAGCGGGGGTTTCCCGCAACGGCTCAGGCTGGGGAGTCTGAATGTGCGTGGATGTGGTCAGGATGATAAGAAAGGAAAGATTGGTGCTCTATTTCGTGAGAGAGGCCTGAAGGTCCTGGCCCTTGAGTGAAACAAAGCTGAAGGGTAAGGGTGTCGAGTGGTTTGGGAATGTTCGGGGGTTGAAGAGAGCGTAAAGGCAAGGGAGGGGGTTGCGCTTCTGATACGTGATGGGCTATGGGAATGTGAAAGAGTGTAAGGAAGCGAGTTCAAGGATGATGTGGATTAGAATGAAAGTGGGCCAAGAGAGATGGGTGATTGTTTGTGCGTATGGACCTGGGAGTGAGAAGAGTGAAGAGATACGGAATGCGTTCTGGGACGAACTGGGTGACTGGTTTGGGTAGTTTTGATGCGAGGGACCGAGTTGTCGTGCTTGGGGACTTGAATGCGAGAGTCGGGGATGTACCAATTGATGGTATAGTTTGGGGTGCGTGGTGTGAATGGAAATGGGGAAAGGTTAGTTGGATTGTGCTGAAAGAGCATTGATGATTGGTTATACATGATTTAGTAAAAAAGATGTACACGTGGGTGAGTGGTGTCCGAGATAATAGGGCAATAATGGATTGTGTTGAAGACGAGATCTGCTGGGGGGGAGTTGTTAATGTGAATGTGTTCAGAGGAGTGGCAGGTGGAATGTCTGACCACTTCTTGGTGGAGGCGAAAGTGAAGGTTTGTGGTGGGCCTAGAGTAAGAAGGGGTAGTGTGCCTGTAGAGAGGTATTTAAAAAGAGTAAACTGAGGAAAAGGGATTGAACGGATGGAGAGACTGAATGAGGGATGATGCAGGGTGGGGTAGAGTGAAACAAGGAGTGTGGAAGAGGACTGGCAGATATTTAGTGAAGCGGTGCTGAAGTGTGCGACTGAAGTATGTGGTGTACGGAAGTTTGGGGTTGGACATTTGAGGGTGTCACTTTTGGACTTTTTTTTGAAAAGTTATGGTGCTTACCTCTTATATTGTGAATTGACCAAAAACCATGAATAAACAAAAAAAAAAGACAATCAGGTAATATTTAGGGTCCCCGTCCCCCATTTGAAAAATAAGCCCCCTATTCACACAAAAAAAAAATGGTGATTTTTGTTGATATTTTTGGTCATAGTTTCCTTACTAATCATCGTATTTCAAAAATGTTTCTATCAAAATGTAGAGAATAATAATGCGCTTCAATCTGAATAGTTTTTATTAACCTTTGAGTTAAATTTATTAATTTTTTTATATATCTTTGGTCATTTTGATGCATTTTCTGAGAGAAAAATGCTGCTGTTTTATATCTTTGGAAGATCTGAACTGCAGTAAAATATTATTTTATATACTTTGGATGTCACCGCCATCCATAGAGCATCATCCCAATGCAGCTCTGCGGCGATGGGCTTTGAAAATATAAATAAAAAAAGCAGATGGGCTTAAATGAGCAACACTTTTTTGGTTTAGAGATTCAAAGTAGGAACAACTTTGCACATGTTTAGTAGATTAAAATTAGTAAATTTTGAAAAAAAAAAAATGACAACTGTAGACTTAAATTTTTATTAATCTAAAAAAATATGCAAAGCCCCATCGTTTTTTTAAATTTTTTATTATGAAATACAAACGCAAAACAATTTTAATTAAATAGAAACAAAGTACTATTCTTGAAATTATAATGAAAAATTGTAAATGAAATGAAATTATAAATGGAAAGAAATTACAAATTCAAGAGACCTTGTTTGGAAAACTTTGGGAAAACACGCCTGTTTTCCTCTACAACTTGAGCAATGCCTGAAATTCATCTTCATCCCTACATGAGCCATGAAAATCCTGCAAAAGTTTGATACCCCTTTCTGCAGTGTCATTAACAACCTTAGTTGAAGAGAGTATTCTCTTCATCCGTTGAAAATCATTGTTGCTGTCCCACGTTACAGCTGGAGTCCTTATCCAATCTCCCGTTGAACCAAGGACTTTGTATACAAACCACGAGTTTGGACCAACTAATTGCTGAATTTTAATTCGTTCTTTTAGGATGGGAAATATCGGCTTACCCTGTTTGAATTCTGGTGGTTGATTGAAAGAGGAAAGTTTTTTGGCCACCTTGTCCTTTTCACTGAGGTAAATCTCCAAAGAGAGAGAGGGTTACGAGTTCTTCAGATAGGTACCAGTAATGACCTTTTAGAGTGTTGAGGGCAGCTTCCGCTACTTCCATGTCAATTTTTTGTACTGAACTAATTCGTTGTATAGGAGGAGGTCATTTTCAGGAGCCTCAAGTGGGTTGGTGACTGATAGCCAGTACTTGGAGCAGGGCTGTGGAGTCGGAGTCGGAAGTGCATAGTTGGATGGAGTCGGAGTCGGTGCAAATCTTTCAATTATGACCATAGCAGCCTAGGCCTAGCTCAATTTTATGAATAAAATAGATTTAACTTAATGTTTTAATATATAATATAATATATATATAACATATAAATAATATATAAATATAGTTGCTTATAATTAATAAGGATTATAATTAATTAATTAACATAATTAATAATAAGGAAATTTAAAAATTTTGTACTAGCAACCCTAAATCTTTTTCAGATTTTTAGATTTCAATTTGATAATTTTGATAAGCATCACTGAAAGAAGATTTAATGGAAGCGATCCTTTTTTTAAGAACAAATTCAGTTTAGGTTAGTACATTTTGTTACGGATGTTTATAATAATACAAAAACATCTTATTAATTTGCTAAACCATAATAATCTTATTTGTTTAAGTTTCAATCAGTTTGTATTTTGGGATTTATTGTAATTTTTGAATAAAGAGAAAAAAAGCCATTAAGGCATAGTTACAGCCACTAAGTAACCTGATAAGTCATGTGGTGGTGACGAAATGCCTTGTTTATGAATCTTCATTGGCCTAATAAAGCTAATCGTAATCAATTTGGCCTTAACATTCTATCGGAGTCGTAATTATACAAGTCAGATTTCTGGAGTCGGAGTCGGAATGTTAAAATTTTTGGAGTCGGAGTCGGCAAATTTTATCACCGACTCCACAGCCCTGACTTGGAGTAGATCAGCGATGTAAATAAGCATACTCTTTCCAGCTTTTTAATTGTAACATTATCATATCCGGCTTGGTCTGAAAATGCTAAAATCTTATTCGTATACAATATGATAGCAATTCATCTGGCGTGATGGAGAGCTCCTGGCTTGATCCAGTGTATTCCTCTGGCAGGAATTTCTCCTAAAACGAGCATAGTTGTTGTTGTTGTTTGGCCGATCAGCACACCCTGATCGAGCAAGCCGGCGGCACGCAGGTAACCGATCGCCCTCTCCGGAGTCGACCAGAGGTTCAGCGCACTAGTGATGTGTTGTGTTCGTTGTTGTGCTAGAGCGGTACAGTCTGTCATAATGTGTTCAGTTGTTTGTGGTGTGTCCTGGCACAGGTGGCAGGTGTCGTCTGTGGAGTTGTCTAGTCTGTGTTTATATGTCCGTAAGTTGGGGTGATGTCCACATCGGAATCGTGCTAAGTTAACTCGATCCGATCTGCTCAGGCTGATATCTGACCTGTTAATGGGTGGCGGCTTCGCTACCTCTTTGTAATCATCCCTGGGAAGGCTCTGGTTATCTTTGAACAAATCTGTCATAAAATCTATGACTCATTTTTTCAGTCCTTGAGATGTCTGTCATTGATAGATAGCTGTTTGAAGGGTTCTTAGTATCTAGCTTCTCCCATATAACATCTCTGAAGGTCTTGAAAGATTCGTTTTCGGGTGAAGTAGATTTTCCAAATACCTTTAAATACACTGCTGACAAAACTCGTTCTGCCATATGGTGGCGAAGCGAGCCATAATAATTTTTTCCAAAGAGGTCTTCCAGTACTTTACAGCCCCTTTTATACAGCCAGTATTGGATGTAGTAGTATCGAATACCATTCCGTGAACCTTATCCTGTAATTTCCATTCTTGGATTGTGTTAAAAACAGTACAAGCTTGTGTCGATCCAGTTGAGACACCTATATCGGGTATCGAGAGAAGTTTCTCAACATTCTCTCCCGATATAAATATTGCCAGTCGATCCTGCTTTCCTCCTGAAACATTCATTATCATTTTGCTTGAGTCCACTAACTCGCCTTCAGATGATTCAAGTTTCTCTCTCTTCTTCTTCTTCTTATGCCTTTCGCTCTTTTTCTTTCAATTTTCTTTGTTCTCCACCTTCTATTCCAGCAGTCTTTTTGATCAGTTTGGCTACATAAGCTTTATCGATCGGACCCAGAGAATATATTCTAGCACTTCACTGATCTTCCAAAAAGCGAAGATCCTCATTCTTCTGTTGTATAGTTCTCAATGTATCATTTTGGGTCTCATTACACACATTTTCAGTTGATATATCAAATAAGTTATCTAGACGAGACAGAGAAGATTTTTTTGGGTTTCATAACATTTCTTTATATTTTTACCCAACTTCTCATGCTCTTTTATCAAATCCCACAACATTTTTTGGGTCCTTTCTGCTTTCTAACGGATTTTGATGGTATGCCAGCCATAATCCACACCTTTTCTACCTTATCTAATACTCTCAAAATATTTTCTTCCTGTGACACATTGTCGCTTTTCATTTGATCCCTTCTCAAGAAGAAAAAGTGACTGAGAACTTCACTATTCGTTGGAATCATGCTTCCTTCTCTTGCGCATATGTCTTCCATTAACTTTCCCAATAAAGAATCATATTTTCTTAGGTCTGTTCTTAATATTGGCTTACTGTTAACCATGACTATTGACTAAATTTTAATAAACTATGAGATTAAGCAAATCTATAATAGAATTCTGAAAGAAAAGCAAATTTATCATACATTTGGTTATATTTGCATACTTTTTGTAGCTAAAACCTGGAAATACTGTAAATAAATGTTATAGAAATGAAAACGGGGGGAAAATTTCATAAGGTCACTCAAATATGAGCACCGTATACAACTAAAATAGTTTTAAAACGTTCACAATAAGAGGATACCGTTATTCTCTACATTTTGGTAGCAAAATTTTTGAAATACGATGATTAGTAAGGAAACTATGACCAAAAATCACCATTTTTGGTGTGAATAGGGGGCTTAGTTTTCAAATGGGGGGCGGGGACCCTAAATATTACCCGTCTTTTTTTTTGGTTTATTCATAGTTTCTGGTCAATTTGTCACAATATAAGAGATAAAACACCATAACTTTTCAAAAAAAGTCCGAGAGTGATACACCCCTATTGGGGTAGTGAATGGTGGAATGTGGAGGCTGAAATGTTGGTGAAGCAAAAGAGGGAAGTATATGTATGTTCGGTACTCGCAGAGCAGAAGTGTGGGTGATTGGGAAGAGTATAAGCGGAAGAGAGAAGTAGTAAAGAGAAAAGTGCGAGAGCTGAAAAAGAGAGAAAATGAGAGATGGCGTATGAAAATTTCAGGGAGAACAAGATGATGTTTGGAGAGAAGTGAATAGTGTGAGGAAAGTGAGAGAAGATAGATGAGTATGACTGAAAAGAGTCGATGGGGAAGTGATGACAGATGGAGAAGATGTGAAGACAAGGTGGAGTGAATATTTTGAGGGACTTGAAAGTGTCTGAAGATAAGGAAGCAGATATGGTATGTTTGGCCAGAGAGTGGGTTCAGAATAGGAGAGTTGTGGCGAATGGGTTGGTCCGTAGGGAGGAGGTGGTGGAGGCCCTAGGCAGCAGGATGAAAGGTGGAAAAGTGGTAGGAGTGGATGGGATCGCTGTGGAGCTCCTGAAAAAAGGCGGTGAATGTGGTGGTGATTGTTTAGTGCGTCTGTTTAATGTGTGTATGGACAGAGGTTAGCTGCCTCAGGACTGGTGGAGTGCGTGTATTGTCCCCCTGTATAAAGGCAAGGGGGACAAAAATGTATGCTCGAATTATAGAAGAATTAATCTGTTGAGTGTGCTAGGTAAGGTGGATGGGAGAATAGTGATGAAAAGGGTGGTGGCATGCGCGGAGCAACAGATTGGGGAGGAGCAAGGGTTTTTATGAAGAGGTAGAGGGGATGTGGACCAGGTGTTTGAGTTAAAGATGTTGTGTGAGAAATACTTGGGGAAAGGAAGGGATTTGTATGTGACGTTCATGGATCTTGAAAAGCCGTATGATAGGGTTGACAGAAAGGCGTTGTGGCAAGTGCTGCAGCTGTATGGGATACATGGGTCGTTGTTGAATGCGGTGAAAAGTTTTTACTGAGAGAGTAGAGCATGTGTGCGTGTGGGAAGGGAGGAGGGTGAGTGGTTTCCGATGAAAGTGGGTCTACGGCAGGATTGTGTGATGCCTTCATGGTTGTTTAATGTGTTTATAGACGGGGTGGTGAAAGAAGTGCATGCAAGGGTCATGGGAAGGGGAGCGGGGGTGAAGCATGTTGCGGGGGAGGTCCTTGGGAAGTGAATCAGTTGTTGTATGCGGATGATACGACTTTGGTGGCGGACTCGAGAGAAAAGCAACAGAGACTGGTAACTGGATTCGAGAGGGTGTGTGAAAGAAAGAAGCTAAGAGTAAGGTTACGTTGTGCTGTAAAAGGGAGGTTCGTGAGCAGCAGCG
>JAJOZX010004752.1:362500-391269 GCA_023014485.1 Bathynomus jamesi
AAAATCACATCCACTGTAGTCCAAATAAGTAATAGTAAATGACAAATACTGCAGAGGGGCCCCGAAATATAGCTTCCCTCACCAGCTTTCTGCCAAGAGGATAGGATCCAGCTTTGGGACAGATCTAGGGTTTAAAGCAGCCTAGCCCCACTACATTCAGAACCTCACTGTAAATAAGAAACTCGTTGCATTCACGTCGGATTGAATACATCAAAGAAAGGGGAGTAACTTATATTTTTAGCCAAAATCAAAACTTAAACCCGAACTGGGAAATTGAGCGTCCACTTTTCAAGGCACTTAACACGTTCGTTTAGTGTGATAAACCTCAGAGTGGTCCCCTAAGAAACTTTTATGTCACACACTTTTGTTCCATGCACGGTCTGTGTACAACAAAAGTTTCTCAGGGGACCATTCCGAGTTATCATGTACGAGTATATATATATATATATAATATATATATATATATATATATATTATATATATATATATATATATATTAGCGCCTCGGTGGTGTAGTAGTTGGCGTCGCTGACTACGAATCCATTGACCCCGGGTTCGAGACCCGATGACAGCAGCCGGCGCGCAGCAAAACCCAGCTGTTCAATGTTCATCCTTCCACACAATAAAGAAAGTGGTTGGTAGATAAATGGTTTCCCTGGGTGGCCTAGTGGTTAAGACGCTGGGCTGCTAGTGGGGCGTGGTTCGGATTCCACGTTAAACTGTCGGTCTAAGGTGGAGTGAAAAGCTTGACCTTCGTCAGAATAAACATTTCTGGCGGAAGCTAACCAAATGTATATATATATATATATCTGTACTCGGTTGTAAAACTGTTTTTGACAAGTGAAACTGCCGATGATTAGCAGTTATACGTAAATGAAGTATAAAAACTTGCATTCATAACCAATTTCTTTATTTTGTTAACCTCAACCAGCAGTCTTCCAGTTTTTAAACAATACTTATAAAATAACTTTTATTTTTTCCCCAAAATTCAACGCTCTGGTGGTCCGAAAAAGTAACAAAAATTTCAGTGAAGGCAAACTAAAAACCCGCTTATAAGTAGATATCGCGTTATCACGCACACTGGCAGAATATGTATTTGAATTATGCGTGTAATTATTATTATGTATTTGAATTATGTGCGTAATTATTATTATGTATTTGAATTATGTGCGTAATTATTATTATAGAGAGAGAAAAATGAAAGGAAACTAAATAATGATCACTCTTTAAACATTACGCACGCGTACGTAAACTTCGGCGATTATTAAGAAATTAGAAATCTTATAAGATTCGTTCATTTTTATCTTCGTTATCTTACGAGCGAAGTTGAAGTATGCATGAGATGGCGCAGATATTAATAGAATAGAGAGTTCTAGCGGAAATCGAGCGAAGTTATACGAGCGTTCGACGCACTCGGAAAATCCCGTTTATTAAATTCTTCTTTGCGTAGAAAAAAAAAAGCGACCCTCAAAAACCAAATCCAATTCTAGAGTTAATTTACTCGTACGATAATTCCACCAATCGTGCTTATTTTTCTGGTAGCCTCACTCGAGTGGCTAGAGCATTCGTCGCATGAATGGATTAACCGTAATTTTGGAGGGTTGTCAAGTATATTTGGTCGTTTTTAGCCAAGTTTTTTTTCTGTACTTGTTAGATAAGACCGCGAGATAAGAGCAAAATAGAGACGGCGAAATGTCGTCAAAAGACTATTTCAAATAATGATGATTTTTCAGATATTGCCGCTCCCCACTCGTCAATATAATATGCATTTGTAAACGTAATGGTTAGCTTTAAACTGCTTCTAATCTTTCCTATTAATTGAAGTTGTTAATTTATAAAAGTTATCCTTCGTTTTATTTAATCGACGTTTATACACAATTTGAAGATATGATATGCCCCTAAACATTATATATGTATTAAATTTGGAACTTGAGGAAAATACAAAATACTCGCCTATCTGTTTACTCTTTATCACTTTGCTTAATCACGCGGTTCTTGCTCTCTTATCTATTATTTCGAACAGGTCAGGTTTAGTGATATATATATATATATATATATATATATATGAAAATTATTTCACGAAAGTAACACGTGAAAAATATTTATGATGAATAAACCACGAAGGAAAGGAAACACAGAATGGTGCTCAAGCGCTTTCGTACCATTCTGTGTTTCCTTTCCTTCGTGGTTTTATTCATCATATATATATATATATATATATATATATATATATATATATAAGTAAAATAAAATGTAGCTAGCTATGATATAGATAAATTCTCTTTATAAAAGATAAGAATTTCCTGTTTTGAGTTTAATTTTTACCGTAGCCTGTCGTTGTTAGTACAAAACGGTACTCGCGAGATTAAAAAAGAAAACAAGAAAATGTAACCTCCATATCCATGAGATTGTTTGCTTGTATTTTTTATTTACTATTTTTATTTACTATTTACTTGAATTTTGAAGGCGATTATAATGAGAATCCGTCCGAGGTGACGTTACGTTATCACTATTTCGTTCATTCGACGATAATTACTTAAACTTTTTGAATTCAATTTTACTCACTTTACGCGTTCGAGGTTCTTTATTGTTTATAATCGTTTTTCTTTGTTAGGTCCAACCAGTTCCGGAACTTGCGGAACTCAGCGTCCGTCAGACACTAGACGGAAACCGGATAACGTTGGATTCGGAGCAGATCCAGAGCGGTACCCTGAAAAGATCCCCTTCCAAGAAGTTGCAGCATCAGGTGGTGAGTGTTGACTGCCCTTATTTAAATAAAGCAGGGTTGTTTTTTGCAACAGGAGTCTTTCCTTCATTTCCTTGTCAAATTACATCAGCGAGGTTATGCAGTGTTGGGTTTGTTCAGTAGTTAGATGGGCAACCGTTCTCTACGTTTTCAGATGATTTAGCTAGTGACCCGTTGTTCGGATTGCACGTAAAGCTAAAGGTACTCCTGCGTCAAATAGTGACCTTTGTAGTTATGAAAGATGTTAAACAACTATAAATATTATCATCATTCTTTATACATACATACATACATACATACAGGGTGTTTCACAACCGGTCTGCCATACTTTAGGAAGTGATATCGAGTAAAAAGGTTACTACAACATCGGTGCTATTTCCAACCGTTGCGGAGCTACGGACGTTTTAAGGTGCACTGAAAAAAATAAGAGTATTAGTCTGATGTATTTACTGTACTTTTTATGAGATACACCTTATAAATGTTCGAAATGTCCGCTTCGGTTTTCAATGCACAGCCTCGCTCGTTCCAAACAAGAGTTCACTGCCCATTGCATTGAATCATTTCGGGGTGTTCTCGTACGTAAGCAACGGCATCCATAATCCGACGCGAGAGTTCCTCTCTCGTTTGTATTTTGGTCTCGTAGATCATCTCTTTCAAAAGGCCCCATAAAAAGAAATCTAAATCTCGGGGGTCACGATATTGGACCAGCACGACGAATCCAACGATTCCCGTACCGCTGATTCGAGTAATCCGTAACATGACTACCAAAATGTGGTGGCGCCCCATCGTACTGAAAGAACATCCTGCGCCTCGTCTCCAAGGGCACGTCCTGCATCAAAAGCGGCAATTCGTTCGTCAGGAAGTTCGGATAAATATCGGCAGTTAATCGTTGTTCCAAAACGAACGGTCCAATCGGCTGATCTCCAATTACACCGCACCAAACATTCACCGAGAATCGATGTTGAAAGTTTCCTTCAACGATACCATTGGGATTATCGGCGGACCACAAATGGGAATTTCGTCTATTGTTAATTCCGTCCCGAATGAATTGTGCTTCGTCACTAAAAAGAATGCGATTAAGAATTTGGCGATGCATAACCATCCACTGGCAAAATTGAACGCGTTTATCGTAATCATCTGGTTGAAGAGCTTTGCACACGTTGCAAATGATAGCGATACAACCCTCATCGTGTATGGTTCGCCATACGCGCGATGCGGTTTCATCAATTCGTCTAGAAATCCTTCGAACACTGGTAGTTTGGCTACGTTGTACTAGGTCCAGTATGCGCTCCTCCACAGCAACGGGCCGTCGTGCTACATGTTCTTGGTTACGTGGAACAATTGTCCCCGTTTCTCTTAATCTCTGGTGTGTGTCACTAAACACTTGCCTATTCGGTATTCGGCGGTTCGGAAAACGTCTCTTCGATATTCCTCAACTGCCGCTCTGCTGTTACCATCACAGAATCCATAAATGAAATGGATATCAGCGTATTCAGCAGGTGTGGACTGTTGATTCATTTTGATTGTTCACCTAAGCGCAACACAGTGTCTCGTACCACAGATCAGAACCAACTGAAAGAAAAAACTGAGGATTAGTAGTGGTAGGTAACTTCGTTAACTGAAACTAGCACCAGTGCTGCCATCTATCGAATTACACACAAGTAGGGATTTGTTCTTTGCACATCTCAAAACGTTTGTAGCTCCGCAACGGTTGGAAATAGCACCTATGTTATATTAACTTTTTTACTGGATATCACCCCCCATAGTATGGAAAACCAGTTGTGAAACACATCGTGTGTGTGTGGTGTATATATATATATATAATATATATATATATATATATATATATATATCCCCGCAAGGGGGTTCTAAGCTCGTGCTCTTGAGTGCTCTTTGTGCTCGTTTGTACGTGCTTGTTCCTGGAGGTTTCACGTGCGCCCTCCATATACCTGATAAACCTAGTAAAAGTTCTGTACTTCGGTCTCTCTTCACACGAACGTCAAACTAGTGGTCCCACCTCTAGGCCTGACCTGATGGGGGAGCGAGTTGCTTTCTTGCGATCTCCATCGCACATAGCCAGGTATACCCGGCTCATCTGGTACCATCCTGAGCCAGGCATCTCGTCTTTTGAAGATTTCAACTTTGACCCTAGTGATGTTCTTGAGGTCCTTTGGCAGTTGGTTAAAAAGTTTTGGACCCATGACAACCAAACTATTTTCCCTCAGTGTTGTTTGGGTGTTAATTGGGTTTAATTTCAGGTTAGGTACCATTTTTTCGATTATTTTCCATGTGTAAATAATGATGTATATATCCTTTCCAGCGAATAGAGATTTAATTTAAGTAGTCTTTTCCAGTAGTTAAGTTCTTTGCAGCCATCAGTCTTGGCTGTGAAATTTCTCTGGACTTTTATTTTCTTCTTTTTTGTATTGGGACGTCAAGACTGAGCCGTATTTGAGTTTTGGTGTGATCACTGTTTTCAGCAGGGGAATCATTAACTTCTCGTCCCTTCCTTAAGGTTCTCAGTAGCTGTTCCGTAACTCTTTTTGCTTTGTTTACCGCTATCAGATTTCTGTTTAAAATTTTGCATCATCCGTCATTATTACCCCAAAGTCCTTTGCTTTCGTGCTTTTCTGAATTTCCTCTCTATCTGGGGCTGTCTATGCTGTCTGTTAAGTCTTTTACATTTCAAGCCCTGAGATTTCTTGGTTATTCATGGTGTCTTCTGACCACTTGTATATTCTGTTTGTGGCCCTCTGTTACGCTTCCATCTCTTCCGCATTGCCGATTTTTATGCTGATCTTTGTATCGTCAGCAGAGGGTGTAACTATACTGTTATCGTAACACTACAGAAACATAAATACGGTATATAACCGAGGCGGCTATACCTACACTGCTAATTTGCACCTTTACAGTTCAACAGAAATAAATTATATTATAATGTAATTTATACGAACGCAACACCTTTATATACTTCGAACTAATTTTTAGTAAAAGGAAAAATATCACCAGCAAAAGGTGTGCCACTGAATTGAAAATAATAACCAAAATTAAAATCCACTAAAACACAAAATGCTCGATTTAGGGAAATCAAATGACTGGCTTTCAGTCCGAGTCAGTCATCAAAAATACCAGTCATAATTATTACGCACGCGCAACATCATACAGGGCATATTATTATAGGCACTATTCGAGTTGTACAACGCAACGTGATTCGTGCTAGTATAAATTTGTCGTCATAGTCTTTGTTTGCATTTTTTAGATACGGTAGTAAGTTAACGTAAAACTATTTGAAATAACATTTTTAGAATACTTCGTAAAACTCGTAAAAAATCCCGGGATTTGCCGCGCTTGTCCCGGGAGTTAAGGTTATTATTTTCCTCCCGGGATCCCAGTTGAGAAACCCGAGTGTATAGCGCAGCACAGCCACCTTTTCGGCTTTCTCTTCCGTCAGCTCGTATGTTCCATTAATTTTTATTTTTTTTGAGTTTTCAAAGTCTTCGTGGAAGTTTTTAGATATGTTTCTGAGAGGGATGCGATGTTAGTTCTCGTTTCTTCCATAAATCCTTGCAGGTACGAAACTTTGTTTATCATGTGGTTCCGTCTTAGCCCTTCAATATTTGCCAAGGTTGTCCCCCTAGACTGATTGTTGTTGCTCGTGGAAGCAGCAGCAGCAGCAGCGGGGGATATCGGGGGATGGCTATAGGAATTTTTGGGGAAAACAAACTGCCTTGTTTCAATCGTACGGATGGACACCTAAAAATTTTTTCCAGATGGAACTAATCGAGTAAGAATAATTTGCTTGCTTTATTTTACTTTCTATGGTTTATGTCGTACTTTCACCACGAAAGAAAATACCACTTTGCGTGTACTAGATATTCACACAGGTACTGGCACTTATCAAATTATAATTTACTGCTAGATTTTCAATATTAATTAGCTTTTATACAGACTTCGATAGAAACACGTGTTACCGCTACATTGGGCAGAAGGAATACACACACACACACACACACACACACACACACACACACACCAGGGCCACTCAATATATATTGCGCCACCTTTTTTTTTCTTTCCAAGTTTCCTTGTAAGTTACAGAAATTTTGTACACAAGTAGTTACATACTTTTTTTAGAAGTTTTTATTTTTCCACATAGTCTCCATCCTTTTTTACGACTTTCCTCCACCTCGAAACAAGGACCTTTATTCCTTGCTGGTAAAGTCCGCTGGAGTCACCTCTTAACCTCCTCAACAACCTCATCGTCACTGAAACTTTCTTCCACGAATAGCATCCTTCATTGGCCCAAACAAATGGAAGTCTGAAGGTACCAGATCCGGGCTGTATGGAGGGTGGGGTAACACAGTCAAGCGCATTTTTGTGATGGCCTCTCTTGTTTGCAAACTGTTGTATGGTCTTGCGTTATCGTGCAAAAGAAGGACGTCTTCCAGTTCCCTGGAGTATGTGTAAAGTAGCAATATATGCCTCTCAGTTGATTGGTTATCCTTCATAATGTCCACCAGAATCATCCCTTTCATGTCACAGAAGATGGTGGCCATAACCTTTCCTGCAGAGGGAGCCATTTTGAACTTTTTCTTGCGTGGGGAGTCTGCGTGATGCCACTCCATGGATTGGCGTTTTGTTTCAGGTTCAAACCGGTGTACCCAAGTCTCATCCCCAGTTACAATTCGTGAAAGGAAGTCATCCCCTTCTGTCTCGTATCGAACCAACAACTCGGAAGCAATTTCTTTTCTTTGGGCTTTGTGATCTTCAGTCAGTTCGCGAGGAACAAACCGTGAACACACTTTTGAGTATGCCAGTTGCTGAATTATCGTATTCACACTTCCTTCACTAATTCCTACCTCCAGTGATGGCTCCTTGTATGTGACGCGCCGATTTGATCGAATGATGCTGTTAGCACGTTGCACAGTGTGAGATGTTACAGCCGATGCCGGGCGACTGCTGCGTGGCTCATTATCGAGGCTGGCTCCCTCTCTCTGATCTCGCACATTTAGGCCAGCGTACAACTGGGCTTCGATCAACAGCAGCATCCCCGTAAGCGTTTTGTAGACGTTTGAGAGTATTTCCAACTGTTTCCTTCTCTGCGGTTAAGAACTCGATAACAGCTCTCTGTTTACGACGCACATCACTGTCAGACGCCATTTTCGAAACTGCGTTAACCATCGGTTTTATAAAAGGACGTTTAAAAGCTGTTTTATACAAGGAGGGGAGGTTCAAACTGGAAAAATCCGGTTATGTGAAGCGCAGAAAGTTCGAACTTACGGCCCAAAAGACATTTCAGCCCCATGCCTATTATTTAGGTAAGAAAAAAGGGTGGGGCAAAATATATTGAGTGCCCCTAGTATACATATGTTACACACAGACCGTGCATGAAACCTTGTTCCATGCACGGTCTGTGTGTAGCAAAAGTTTCTCAGGGACCATTCTGAGTTGTATCATATATGTATATAATATCTGTTGCTACGTTGGTTCGTTTAGCTTACATTCTTTTCACATTCACATTCATTCCTTTTGAATGAGAGTGACCTTGATCGAAGCAGAGGATATGAAAGAGAAAGTGTGATAGAGATAAATCTGAGGAGAGGGAATTTTAGACGGTGTGAGGGACATAATATGCCATGGGTGTGGTTTCGACTCACTTTTTTCAATTTAGCTTTTCCAACACTCGTAAACTTCTTATTTTAACACGCCCAATGATCGCATTACGCCTATTATATATATATATATATATATATATATATATATATATATATATATTACAGTCAAAGTGTGTAATCACGGGAAATGGCTGAAACTTTAGTCATTTCGCGAAATGACTAAAATCTTCAGCCATTACGCGAAATGGCTGAAAATCCACCTTGGTCATTTCGTGAAATAACAAACATCACAATAAAATTGGAAACCTTTTATTTAACTAAATCTGCTAAAACATACATACATCCACAGGTCTGTTCAAATAAGTGAGAAACACTTCAAATACACATTTGAACACATTTGAATTTTCAATATAGAGGTTTTCAAATACTAACCGGGCCTTCAATGTTATTCCGATGCCTGCCATTGAAGGCCCGGTTAGGTCAACTGTATGCCCTTGACAAATGGTTAGGTTAAGTCGTGTTATTTTCGTTAAAACTAACGAAAATAACACAACTTATCCTAACCAATTGTCAAGGGCATACAGTTAACCTAACCGGGCAAATGATCTTGTACGAAATGACCAAGGTGGAATTTCAGCCATTTCGAGTAATGGCTGAAGATTTTTGTCATTTCGCGAAATGACCAAGTGAAACAGTCATTTCGCGAAATGACTAAAAGTTTCAGCCATTACACGAAATGGCTGATTACACACTTTGACGGAAATATATATATATATATATATATATATATATATATATACATATACATATATATATATATATATATATATATATATATATATATATATATACACACACACACACACACACACACTAGGGGCACTCAATGTATCTTGCCCCACCCTTTTTTCTTAGCTAAATAATAGGCCATGGGGCTGAAATGTCTTTTGGGCCGTAAGTTTGAACTTTCTGCGCTTCACATTACCGGATTTTTCCAGTTTGATCCTCCCCTCCTTGTATAAAACAGCTTTTAAACGCTCTTGTATAAAACCGATGGTCAACGCAGTTTCGAAAATGGCGTCTGACAGTGATGTGCGTCGTAAACAGAGAGCTGTTATCGAGTGCTAAACCGCAGAGAATGAAACAGTTGAAAATATTCACAAACGTCTACAAAACGTTTACGAAGATGTGCTGTTGATCGAAGCCCAGTTCGACGCTGGTCTAAACGTGAGAGATCATCGGAGAGAGGGAGAGCCAGCCTCGATGATGAGCCACGCAGCCGTTGCCCGGCATTGGCTGACATCTCACAGTGTGCAACGTGCTAACAGCATCATTCGATCAAATCGGCGCGTCACATACAAGGAGCCATCACTGGAGCTAGGAATTAGTGAAGGAAGTGTGAATACGATAATTCAGCAACTGGCATACTCAAAAGTGTGTTCACGGTTTGTTCTTCGCGAACTGACTGAAGATCACGAAGCCCAAAGAAAAGAAATTGCTTCCGAGTCGTTGGTTTGATACGAGACAGAAGGGGATGACTTCCTTTCACGAATTGTGACTGGGGATGAGACTTGGGTACACCAGTTTGAACCTAAAACAAAACGCCAATCCATGGAGTAGCATCACGCAGTCTCCCCACGCAAGAAAAAGTTCAAAATGGCTCCCTCTGCAGGAAAGGTTATGGCCACCATCTTCTGGGACATGAAAGGCGTGATTCTAGTGGATATTATGAAGAAAGGACAACCAATCAACTCGGAGGCATATCTTGCTACCCTACAGACTCCAGAGACGTAAAAGCGAGTTCAACCGGAGATAAACTGGAAGACGTCCTTCTTTTGCACGATAAAGCAAGACCACACAACAGTTTGCAAACAAGTGAGGCCATCACAAAAATGCGCTTGACTGTTACCCCACCCTCCATACAGCCCGGATCTGGCACTTCAAACTTCCATTTGTTTGGGCCAATGAAGGATGCTAATGCTATTCGCGGAAGAAAGTTTCAGTGATGATGAGGTTGTCGAGGAGGTTAAGAGGTGGCTCCAGCGGAACCCAGGGGACTTTTACCAGTAAGGAATAAAGGCCCTTGTTTCGAGGTGGAGGGAAGCCGTAGAAAAGGATGGAGACTATGTGGAAAAATAAAAACTTGTAAAAAAGGTATGTAACTACTTGTGTACAAAAATTTCTGTAACTTACAAGGAAACTTGGAAAGAAAAAAATAGACGGGGCAAAATATATTGAGTGGCCCTCGTATATATATATATATATATAATCCATAGAAAAATATACAAGGTGATCCAAAAAAGTGTACCCAGTAACATTTCTGGATCACCCTATATTCAATTTAATATACTGTTACTAACACTAACCATTACCGGAGGTACAGAAATTCTTATCTAGGAAGACAACCGTGCAACATATGTTTTTGTATAGCTGTATGTTGAATATATTTATTTTGTTACTTGATAACTATATCAAATGTCTTATTGGATTATTATGTATATGCATAGTTAATGATGTAGATTTTATGAGGCCACTCGATGCCAAGCTCAAGTTTATAAGAACTATTTATTAGTATTTTTTTATCATAATTTTATTCTTTAAATCGACAAAAATTATACAATTTATACAAAAATTGTACGAGGATTTAATTATTTTCGGCGAATAAATGTCCGCACTCGTATTTCAATTCGTTCGTTATACGCATTAGCCGAAAGGGTTTTCATAAAAAATTACAGTTACAGCTTTTCGCTTTAAATACTCGTACAGTGTTTAACCTCGCAGAAATGAATGACATTTGCACTTTACCTAATAAGGGGCGGGGTTCATACTTTAATCGTAATCGAAGTTAAGCGTTCGCTTTCCGCATCTTTTTTCCTAAATATATATACAGTAGATGGCGATTTCATTTTGAAATACATTGCGTTTGAAGAAGGGGCTGGGAACGCGTTTTTGTTTTCGTACGAGACACTCTCGGGAGGAAACCGAGCAAAATATTCACATAAAACATAGACATCTGCCGAAGTTTCCCATACGTTAAAGAAAGTTAAGGATGTAATTATAAGTGAGAATTCGGGGAACTATTTTCGGAGTAACTTTTTGCGGTTGAAGTAACCACTCGACTGAGGATTTTAAAATTGCTTTACTATAACGCATAATGCGTATACAATACTTTTATCTTCTTGAAACAGTTAAGTTGTTGTTGTTTGTTTTCCACGGGTTTATAAATTAGAAATGTCGACAAACTCCACAAACTTCAAAGGCGACTTTTTGAACCAGTTATACGGAGAGTTGACAAAAATAGATAGCACGATGATTGTCCTCAAGAACAAATGTCAAAGCTCGTCAATGGAATGCGGAACATGTCAGCTTTACGCGATGCAAAGGGGAACGTAACGCGATTTTTAAACATATTGTTCAATAAACTTATTATCTATTGACTTTTATTATCAAATCCAAAAATATGGAAAAACCAAATGCGTCTTTACTTTTGTTAACACAGTGTATATGGAAGAAATTGGAGTGTAAGTGCAACGCGTTTTGTTTAAATGTGATGGCAGTTTTATCACTCCTTTGTCCCGAATGGGACGTACTTTCATACGTATTGAACTATTACAATTTTAATTATTGAAGGTGAAATGTTAGGCGCTTTGAGACTTTTTTCCTCCTGTATTCAACCAAAGTCACCTCCGGTACAAAATAGCTTTCATAAAATACGTACTGAACTTATCAGTATTTATCAGACGTAAGAATTTGAATAGGATGTTGCGATAGTGTTTTTATTTATTTTTTTAAACAAAAACTTTTCTCGTTCCTGAGCTCAATTTGAATGCGAGAGTATGACAGTCTTAGTACTGACGTACTTGTATCTACTCTAATTCGTTAATTAGTAACGGAATCAGTGAATTTTAAGTGTTTCTTTTAAAATTTGGAAGTGTTTGGTAACCGATGTACAGCAACAAATCGGTTGGTTTGGATTGAATTTTGTTTATAAACCCTTTAATAGTGTTGGATCTTTTCCGTTTGACACACGGATCTTTTCCGTTTGACTGCCGCCATTGAAACATAATTAAACTCCAGCCTTCTTTAGTTAGCTTTATAAGGCTAACTAACAAAAATATCACGACCTAACCTAACCAATCGTCAAGGTCGTACAGTTGACCTAACGATTGGTTAGGTTAGGTCGTGATATTTTTGTTAGTTAGTCTTATAAGGCTAACTAAAGAAGGCTGGAGTTTAATTATGTTTCAATGGCGGCAGTCAAACGGAAAAGATCCATAGTGTTTTCCAAACTTTGTTACGACGATCCCCTAACTCCCCAAAATTATGGTTGTCACTCCCCCCACTCCATTAATTATCAATGATTCAAGTAACTAAAATGGCGTGTACAATTATTCGTACTTATATTATTAATCAGTTTTTTGGAGGTAACGAAAAAAGCGCCTCCCTAGCCCCCCCCAGGGGAAAGCGCCCCACAGTTTGGAAACCACAGCTTTAATAGGTTATAATTTATTTTTTCAAAGTTTATCCTTGAACCATTCCATTTTCTTCAAAAACACGTATACATCGTTTTCTTTAAAATGTGTTTCATGGGTAACATATATATATATACAGGGTGGGCGGAAAGTAGCTCCCTATTTTGGATTGGTAAAAAAATACGTATATTATTCATTTATTTCAGAAAAAATAATATGAAAAGGTAGGCATACATGGTAGGTTTTCTCTAAAATTCAATGTGGGCTCCAACTCTTTCCACCAGCTTCTGGAGCCGCCCAGGAATGGCGTCCACTGACTTTAGCATGAACTCCGGCGGGATGGAGGACATGACTTCCCGAATTCGGTCCTCCAGTTCTTCCAATGTCCTCGGTTTGGTGCGGTAGACTTCTTCCTTTACCCACCCCCAAAGAAAGAAGTCGCACGGTTACCGCTGAAAAACGGCAGAATCGGTTCAGTGTAACGGTGTGGTGTGGTATGACCTCAGATCAGGTTGTGGGCCCGTCCTTCTGCGCAACACCATGAATGCTGAGCGGTACCTTGCTATGTTGCGAAACGAGGTCTGGCCGGTTGTCAGCACATGGAGAACATCGACGATCTGATATTTATGCAAGATGGCGCCCCTCCGCACTTCGCTCTTGTTGTCCGTGAGTGGCTGGATGCCCACTTCCCTGGGCGTTGGATGGGTCGTCGTGGTCCACATCAATGGCCAGCCAGGAGCCCCGACTTGACACCGTGCGACTTCTTTCTTTGGGGTGGGTAAAGGAAGAAGTCTACCGCACCAAACCGAGGACATTGGAAGAACTGGAGGACCGAATTCGGGAAGTCATGTCCTCCATCCCGCCGGAGTTCCTGCTAAAGTCAGTGGACGCCATTCCTGGGCGGCTCCAGAAGCTGGTGGAAAGAGTTGGAGCCCACATTGAATTTTAGAGAAAACCTACCATGTATGCCTACCTTTTCATATTATTTCTTCTGAAATAAATGGATAATATACGTATTTTTTTACCAATCCAAAATAGGGAGCTACTTTCCGCCCACCCTGTATATATATATATACAGGGCGTCCCAAAAAAATGTATACACACTTTAACAGCTGATAGCTCAATTGATGTTTCTTTCTTTCCAAGTTAAACCCATTAGAATTAATAATGGCAGTCAGACTAAGCTTTGAACAAAGGAAATTCATTCTAAAATGCTACTGGAAGTGTGAAAACGCAGTTGAAGTGCAAAGACAGTTTAGGAGGGAGTTTCAAACAGATCCACCAACGCGACTTACCATCACTCGAATTAGAGATAAGTTTGAAGCCGATGGAACTGTTCAGAATGTCCACAAGAAGCGTTCCGGAAGACCACGGACATCGACAAGCCCACAAAGCAAGAAAGAGTACTGGAAAACGTATCACCAAAGTCCAAGAAAATCTGTGCGGCAAGCGAGTCGTGAGGTAGGAATTTCAGAATCGTCTGTCCAACGCATTTTGAAGCGCTGTCAATGGAAAAGTTACTTCCAAGATTAGTCCATGCTATTAATGAAGATGATCCGGACCGAAGAGTGGAGTATTGCGAGTGGTACTTGGCACGATGTGGATGTGGATTGGACGAAGGGTTTCGTAGATACCCCTCCGCGTTCACCAGACCTCACACCACTAGACTTTTTTTTATGGGGATACTTAAAAGACAAAGTCTACGCTATAAAACCTGCAACAGTCGCTGAATTGAGAGCAGCCATTGAACGAGAATGCACACAAATACCAAACGAAATGTTTCGTGATGTTTGCGATTCCATTGCTTCGCGTTATCAGCAGTGCCTGGACCAGAACGGACGTCAGTTTGAAAACAGGCGTTGACAAAACAATTAAATAATGTCTGTAGATTCTATTACATTTTGAAAATGAAATGTATTTTAATAACACTGCCTTTATAATTATATAAGTGTGTATACATTTTTTTTGGGACGCCCTGTATATTATATATAATATATATATTATATATATTATATATATATATATATATATATATATATATATAACACACACAGGGTGGCGCAAAAGTCAGGAACCATAGGCACATTTTATTAAATTATAATAAATGTTCGAATTGGTGGCCTTCCACTTGGAGACACTTTCTGACGCGTTGAAATGCATGATTTTGAACATTCCTTAACACATTGGTACTGATTTTGGCACACTCAGATGTGATTTTATCCTTTAGAAAACGTATGGTTCTGGGTCGATCAGCATAGACTACCGACTTGAGATGGCCCCACAATAAAAAGTCAAGAGGCGTGATGTCTGGAGACCTAGGTGGCCATTCGACGAGCCCTCGCCGTCCGATCCACTTGCTTGGGAATGTTTCATCTAAAGAGCTCCGGACGATGGTTGCGAAATGTGGTGGTGCACCATCTTGCTGAAACCACATCTCCGCCCGTTCTGCCAATGGAATGTCGTCCAGTATGGGCATTATAAATGTTTGCAGCATATGCAGATATGTTTCACCTGTTACATTGCCGTCGAAAAAGTACGGACCAATTAACCGATCACCCCCAGAGCGCAGCCCACACCGTAATTCGTGGATCGAATTGTACATGTCCTTCCTCCATCCAGTGGGGGTTCTCATTGGCCCAGTAGCGCGCATTATGCCTTATTGACACGACCGCTGAGGTGAAATATCGCTTCGTCGCTGAACATGATCCTTCGTTGAAGCTGTCGATGTTGTAGAAACCACTGGCAGGGTGTCGTCACCGTGGAGTTCCTGAACGAGTTGGACTTTATAGGGGTGGAAACGATTTGTAAGAATTCGTTGAATGGATCTTCTGGAGGCACCCGTTTTCTGGGATAACTTTCTTAAGGACTTACATGGGCTGTTTTCGAAGTGATTGAGTACCGTTAGTGATGTTGCTACATCGGTTGAACTTTTTGGCCGGCCACTACGCGGCCGATCATGAACACTTCCCGTTTCCTTGAAGTGAGTGAACAGTTTTCCAACTGATGCCTGAACAACTGGCGGCTCTCAAGGTGCTTGTCATTAAAAGCAGTAGCAACTGTTCGGTGTGTATTACCACGCCTTGCACACATTAAAACTATCTCCACCCGTTCATCTATTGTCAGTTTCTGTGCCATAGGTTCAACAACAAATCTGAAAAGAACAGAACACGTATTAAAACGCAAATTATTAAAATGTGTCTATGGTTCCTGACTTTTGCGCCACCCTACACACACACACACACACACACACACACACACACACACACACACACACACACACACACGAGTGTAGTAGATCCTCGAAGGTACATATATGTGAGGTTAGATTTAGTTGGGTTAGTTGAATAATAACTTTTCTTTTAGTTAGATTGTTAGAAATGTTAGTGTCATAGTTTGGTATTTTTTGGTAACGTTGTATTGTACAGAAATAAAGTAAATAAAAAAAGGCATGGGTAAACGGAAGTTTTGAAATTGCAGAGATTCTGCGTTCTTGATCCAGTCTGTTTAGAGCAAGCTTAAGCTTGATATGAATGTACAGTCGCAGAGGAAAGTTCGTCGGCGTCCTTAATATGGCTATGTATGTATATATATCGAAGGCTCATTGGTGAAGTTTTGGATGCTGATTGATAGAAGATTTAGTCATATGATTGAGTAAAAATAATAACTTTTTTTTTCACTTCACTTATTATTTTTTCTGATCATAGGTGAAATAAAAAGGATATAAATGGTAGTGTTCTCGTAATAATTACACTGGTCAACAAAATAGTTTTTTCTGTCACAAGTATTGAAGTAGGTGAGCCTAATAGTATTTTTTACACTGAATTCGAATATGCTAGATTTTCTCCATTACGCAAGGTTTTTATGTGGCACACAGTTATATTTTAATAAAAAATGTATATTTCTATATTAATGCATGGCCTTTGTACTTACCTAAAAGGTGACATTGGTTGATTTTCTGCTGTGTTTCGCCTGTGGAACATCTCTCTTGAGGGTCCAGCAGTAGTCAACCAGCATACTTGGGCTCCACTTGCCCTGGTACCGCTTTTCCATGTTGGAAATGTCTTGATGAAAGCGTTCCCCGTGCTCGTCACTGACGGTGCCAAGGTTTTCAGGGAAGAAGTCCAAGTGGGAGTGTAAGAAATGTATTTTTAGGGACATATTACATCCCATAGCTATGTAGGCCTTCAAAAGATCACTCACTATTTCATGGTAGTTTTCGGCCTTATGATTTCCCAAAAAATTCTTAGTAATATTTTTCAATGATTGCCACGCAGCTCTTTCCACTTCATTCAGCTGATCTTCAAATTGCTCATCATTTATCAACTCCCTTATTTGAGGACCTACAAATATCCCTTCTTTGATTTTAGCATCACTTGGCCTCAGAAATTTATTCTTTAAGTACAGAAATCCCGTACCATTTTGATTCATCGCCTTGACGAAATTTTTCATCAGTCCAAGTTTGATGTGCAATGGAGGTAAGTAAATTAGTTGAGGATAACCAGTGGCTTATTCACCACATATTTCTTTCCTGGAATAAATGATTCTCGTTTTGGCCACTGCTTTTGTATGTAGTGATTTTTTCTGTTCCTACTGTCCCATTCACACAAGAAACAGCAGTGCTTAGTATATCCAAGTTGCAAGCCAAGCAAAAGAGCAATCACTTTCAAGTCCCCACAAATATGCCAGGAATATTTCTCATACCTAATACTTGTCAAGAGAAGTTTCATATTGTCATATGACTCCTTCATGTTGACAGCATGAGCTAAAGGCACTGACGAGTATTTATTTCCGTTATGGAGAAGCACAGCCTTCAAGCTAAGTTTTGAAGAGTCAATGAACAAGCGCCACTCCGTTGTATTGTGTTGATGCCCAAGGACCTCCATAAGAGAAGCAGCATCATTACAAAATACTAGACCATTTTCATGAGAGAAAAAATGTTTAAATTCATCCTGGCGGTTGCGGAAAAAACATATTTTAGTGCCCTGCTGGAGAAGATTCCATCCTTTCAATCTTGAAGCTAAAATTTCAGCCAGTTTTTTAGACAAATTTAAATCACGAACGGGGTCATTAAGATCTCCCTGAGTTATTAAATGAGGTTCTGAGGAAGGACCGCTTGCTTCAAATGTTGGGTCACTATCAAACTGTTCTCCTACCTGGTCTGGATGAACTTCATCAGCATCGAAGTCATCTTCGTCCATGGTCACATTTTCTGGTGGTTTCAGTACGGGTAGCTCTTCACTGTGTGGAACAGGTCTCATTGCTGACGGTAAATAGGATATTTCCCCGTATGTTTGGACTTAGAAGTAATCCCTGATATGTTTGTTAAACAGAAATAACAGTCTGATGAATGGTCTTTCGGTTCTCTCCAAATCATAGGCACGGCGAAGGGCATGTGACGAGAACTATTTTTCCAACCAGTTAGAAGCCTAACACATGTCACACAGCAAATATGAGGGGCCCAGTACTTATCTTGGTCACCTAGTTTGCACCCAAAATAAAGCTTATAACATTTTTTAATCAGTGGAGTAATGGTTCGTTTCTGAGATTTGAAGGTTAGCTCTCCACACACAGCAGAAACTATCTGGGTGATTTAAGCACTTTCGTGACATAATGCAAGCTTAATTAACACCGAACTGTAACTGCAGGATGTAACACACTTCACAGAACAGATTGAGTAACACTTGTGATGCTCACACACAACTGACAAAACAGTGCGCCTCAGACTGTGACTCAGTGCATGTCTGAACATGTAGATACATGTATCAGCCCGCCTTGCCTGATAACCCGTACCAAAGGAATCAAGTCAACTGTTTTACAAATGACCTGCTAGCACCCAATTTAGCTTCCTCTCTCCAATACTAACATGTCATCCTTATAAATAAAGCGTAGTTTTCTAAAAAATCTTTATACGCTATATAAAAGATAGTAATACGTATCAGTCACACAAAACCTATGGGTGATAGAAAGATTCTAATTGCATTTTTGAATTCAGCGTAAAAAAGTATGCAAAAAACACTAAACAGTTTACTTGTGACAAAAATTTTGTTTACCAGTGTTATTTTAGTGAGTACAGAAAAAAATTACTAACACACACACACACACACACACACACACACACACACACACACACACACACACACACAGATATGCAAGAAGTAAATAGACACCCTTAATTTTATGGTAAAATGTATGCATCCAAATTTTTTTGCCATTATTATGACTAATATTCGTTTCCTACATTTCTATCCTTGAAGAAGGACTTATGCCAATATTCTCAAGTGGTCAAATTGAAAAAGACAGCTGTCTGTTCATGGAAGATGGAGCCCCATGCCACACTGCAAAAAAGACGAAAGAATGGGAGGAGCGAAATGGTATCAAACGACTTCCTTGGTCGAGTTAGTCCCCTGACATGAACCCCATAGAACACGTGTGGGCAATACTAGACAAGACTTTACGTAAAAAGCCCAAAAAACCAGCAACACTATCAGAATTGTTGAATCTTTTACGCCAAACATGGTTAGAAATACCTCAAGCTACAATTTCAGAACTCATTAATTCTATGCCTAGGCGAGTTGCTGCTCTTAAAGCAGCTAAAGGAATGTCAACAAAGTATTAATAGCTAAACCTTAATTGTTCAAAAATTTATTGGTACTCTAATTTTCAAATAAAATTGTTACAGCAAAATCTGGGCTGTCTATTTACTTCTTACATGTCTCTGTGTTATATATATATTATATATATATATATATATATATAGCAACTAAGATGATTCCGTCTCTTAGGTCAAAGTCGTACGAGGATAGGCTTAAAGAGTTAAAATTGACTACACTCGAGACTAGGAGGTTAAGGGGTGATCTAATCCAGGTTTTCAAAATTATGAATGGGTTTGATAACGTAGATAGAGATAGCTTTTTCGAAATATCTCAATATAATAGGACTAGAAATAACGGGTGTAAGTTGACAAGTAGAAGGTTCGAGACAGCAGTTGCGAAAAACTTTTTTACGCATAGAATAGTAAATAGCTGGAATAGTTTGCCGGTAGAAGTAATTAGTAGCACGTCTATAAACATGTTTAAGAATCGATTGGACGCGCATGTTGATAGAAAGGGTATAGTTTATTAAGGTAGTAAAATTAAGGCTTTGTGGGGATAGATCCCACAGCTCAACACAAGTGTTGTGGGATACAGGGAGGCAGCGTCTTGGGTTAGGGGATACTCTCTGTCCTTACACACCCCATTTAAAGAGATTCCTCTGCCGAGCGGTGCCCCCCATAGTACTGTGAGGTATTGAAAAACTCATGATCTTCACTTGCCCCACAAACACCTTTAAATGGGAGACCCATAATGGGTGCACACACATTTCTACATTACTGTACAGTCTTTACAGCCACACCTACACTTTTCCTCGTATGTGTATATATTGTAATGTATATGGTTGTAAATTTGACTTGGTCCGCAATCGATATGAACCGTGACTTGATGGATACCGTAATGAAATTGACTGGATTCTTTGGATCTGATATATTTGCATGTCCGTTATATAATAGATATAGAGTGTAACATATTTGTGGATAGTAGTCTATTATGACTTGATCCTCTGGATCGAGAGATTCTATCTTTAGTTTTAAATCGATAATTAATTATTTTTAAATTGATAATGTATATGGTTGTAAATTTTGACTTTGTCCGCAATCGATATGGACCGTGCCTTGATGGATACCGTAATGAAATTGACTGGATTCTTTGGATCTGATATATTTGCATGTCCTTTATAAATAGATATAGAATGTAACATATTTGTGGATAGTAGTCTATTATAACTTGCTCCTCTGGACCGAGAGATTCTATCTTTAGTTTTAAACCGATAATTAATTATTTTTAAATTGATAATTATTTAGTTTCGCAAAAATTGGTCGTTGCCAATTTACCGGCAGTTTTTAAATAAGTTTCTTATGTTCTTGTGGTTCGGAACCCACGTAAAATTGTAGGTCCCCTCCGCCACCACGGAGGACATACACAATACACGATTACGAACACAGTTAGGTAGACCAGCCATGAGTGGATCCTAGGGTCTTTGTTGGTCTGAAACATTATAACATATATATATAAACTAATTTCCAATGTTTTGCTGCTTAGCTCATGACATAAACTTCAAATGTAAACTTAACAAGTACTAGAGACAAATTTGTTTGCTTGGCTTTCATATTGTATGCTTCAGTGCATCTGCCCTATGCAGTGTGTTGTAACACAGAAGCTTCTTCAAAATGTGTTAACCCTCTATGGACAGAATTTTCTGTAGGGTTAAGTTATAAATGCATGTATATGAAAGGTTAGAAATTTGTAACAGATGTTCATATATAGGGTTAATTTACGTCTAGCATGCAACCTAAAATTAATGCCATTAGATCTGCACAAAGGTCCAAAAACAGTTTAAAAGTCTTTACTGGGGTAGTGTGTTTCTTCAGGAGTATGTTAATACATGTGTTCAGTTATTAACATGCGCTGCAGGTCTTTACATATAAAATCCTTGCAGAGGAGCTAACTTTGTAGTTTAAGGTATATTTCTGTGTTTCAGAAAGCAAAAATGGGTGCCGAAGCTCAGTTAACAACAGAAAAAAGACAGTCGATTGTAACTTTGAGAAATGAGGGCCAATCACTGAGGCAAATTGCAAAATAATTAAAAGTTTCTGTGAATGCGGTTGCTTGTACCATTAAACGGTACGAAGAAACTGGTCAAAATAAGGACAGAAAAGAGTCAGGGCGACCAAGAACCACAACAGACTCAGAGTACAAGTATATCTGAGTCACCAGTCTGCGCAACAGACGCCTCACAGCATCTGAAATCAAAGCCTAGCTGAACAACTCCAGAAGTACAGCAGTTTCAACATCAACTGTTCAAAGAAGACTAAGAGAGGCAGGATTAAAAGGACGAACTGCAGCAAAGAAACCAATGCTGAGACTCCATAACAAAAAGTCTAACCTGGGCTAAAAAACATCAAAAATGGACTGTTGAGCAGTGGAAATTTGTCCTTTGGACTGACGAATCAAAGTTCGAAGTTTTTGGATCCAAATGCAGAGTATTTGTGCGGCGCAGAGCGGGTGAAAGAATGAGACAGCAGTGTGTTGTGCCAACAGTGAAGCACGGTGGAGAAAGTGTGATGATCTGGGGATGTTTTGCTGGGGAGCAAGTTGGAGATCTCTACAAAGTCACTGGAATACTGAACAGCGCCATGCCATCCCATCTGGTCTGCGACTAGTTGGCCAACAGTTCATAATGCAGCAAGACAACGATTCTAAATACACTTCCAAGCTGTGTCAAAATTACCTGAAGCAGAAAGAACGGCAACATCAGCTCAGTTATGGAATGGCCAGTACTGTCCCCGCATCTGAACACCATCGAGCGAGTGTGGGATGAACTGGATCGACGAGTGAAAGCCAAGCAGCCATCCAGTGCTCAGAAGCTCTGGGAACTCTTACAAGAGTGCTGGCAGCAACTTTCACCAGACTATCTTCTTTCTCTTGTTGATCGCATGCCTCGAATTTGTTCTGCTGTAATTGCTGCTAGAGGAGGCTATTTTGATGAATCTAAAATTTAGACTTTGCTTTTGGTAAATTGTCCTGATTTGTTGTTATTTAAGTTCCCATGTTTGTACTTATGAACTTGTCATGATAACTTAGTAAATAAAAACCTTTAAACAAAATTTGAAATTTATGAATATTTCAGGGTGTACTTAAACTTTTGACTGGTAATATATATATATATATATATATATATATATATATATATATATATATATAATATATATATATATTATATTATATAAGTAACGCGATACGATACTCGATATATTGGCAAAAATGTATCTCTCTACGATACTAGATATATGAATAATACAAGTTTTTTTTAATTGGGGTTGTTTAACGTTCTTCGCAAATGTAAGGGCATATGACGAAGGGGACCTACAGCTTTACGTGGGATCCGAACCACGGGTCGCTACATAATCTGGGCGCAGGGGATGGTCTCCCATCCAACTACTGCCGAGACCCAATGTCGCTTAACTTCGCTGATCTCGGGGAAGCGGTGTTACGACATTGGCGACGACGTGTATGCTAATGTGTATGCTAAATGTGGTGCAGATTACGCAAACTGTTCAGGCGTGTACAAACGAACACAGAACAAAATCGTAATCATTCTATATATATATATATATATATATATATATAATATATATATATATAATATATATATATATATATATATATATCAGTAGACTTGTCAGATGAATTAATGTACGGTAGGCCTTTTGGTAGTGTTGCTTTCTTAATAAGGAAAAATTTGTCAAAACATATAAAAATTTTACCATGCGATAGTGTAAGGTTTAGGCATTGAATTACAAGTGAAGAATGATTGTATATTAATTGTAAACTGCTATTTACCATACAACAACGGCAGTAATCTAGATGAATACATTGATTTGCTGTACAAAATTAAGTCATTATCAGATAACCCCAAATATTCTCGCTGTATAATAATGGGGGACTTTAACGTACATGTGAACTGGAAATTCTTTGTAGAATTGGGTAACATGTGCGAGTCGGTCAATTTAAGTATAAGTGATGTAGAGGTATTAGGGGTAACCAGTGGTAATTTTACATACGTTAGTGATATGAGTGGTACCACCAGGTGGATTGATCATTCTCTCACTAATCGAATTGTTAGAGTTCATATTCTGCATGATTTCCTTCATTCTGATCATAGACCATTAGAAATATTAATTAACTTTATCAATTTATGCGCAACACGACTTAACAAGAACTCAATAGGTAAGAATAATCGCATCGATTGGTCCAATGTTAATATGCAGCAGAGAATAGAATACAAAGACAGAACAAGTCACCTTTTTAATAATTTAGAAATTTTACATCTTGCCTGTAATAATCCTTGCTCAGATGATTCTCACTGTAAACTCAGATAGATATTATAGTAAGATAATATCCCTGTTAAGAGAAGCAGGAACCCCCTGATTAAATCTTACAACTATCATACTACTGTAAGATTATTCCTGGATGGAATGATTTTATTGCCCCCCCTGAAGAGGGAATCGAAAGACGCCTATGATTTGTGGTGCTTTCATGGTAGACCCAGATTAGAACCAGTATACATGAATATGTGTAGAAGTAGGAGTCAGTATAAGGCGGCCATAAGGCGATGTAAACAACAAGAAGAAGAGTCTATTCGAGCATCAAAAGCCTGTGAAGCTCGCATGAATAACGATAACGACAAATTTTGGAAATTTGTTACGAATCAAACGGGTGTCAAAAATGTCCTCCCTCCGACAATCGATGGGGTGTCGGGGGAGGATGAAATTGCGAAGCTGTGGAAAAACCACTATTCTAACATTCTTAATAGTGTGAGTAGGGATAATGTTTAGATAGATTGCAGCGAAACGATTGTGGGAGGGACAAGGGAAAATACTTTGATATCACTTTCTGAAGTAAAGAGGTTAATTAAAAAGTTAGACTGGTTCTGCGTCAGGGGTAGATGACTTATCGAATGAGCACTTAAAATATGCAGATGACGTAGTATGTCTGCATATATCATTGCTCCTGTCAGCCATGCTTGCTCATAGCTATATTCCTGCAGAGTTCATGAGGGTATATATCTTGCCTCTGGTAAAAAATAAGTACGGAGACATTCTGTCCAGCAATAATTACAGGCCTATTGCTGTCGCTTCCTGCTTCTCGAAACTACTAGAAAAACTCGTTACTCCGATTAAATGATTTCTTATGGACATCATCTAATCAGTTTGGCTTTAAAAGGTTCCACTCAACTGACCTGTGTATCTATGTACTTAAAGAAACAATATCTTAATACATTGACAACTATTTCAACTATTTATAGCTGTTTCCTAGATATAAGTAAGGCATATGATAGGGTGAGCCACAATATTTTATTTGCAAAACTAGAAAACAGGAAGGTTCCCATGTACATAATAAATTTATTGAAATTTTGGTATTCCCACCAATCTTTCACCGTTAGGTGGGGCACTGTATTATCCGAGTGTTTTGGCTCTTCTTGCGGGGTGAGACAAGGCTCCTTGCTCTCCCCTGTGCTGTTTAATGTGTATATTGACGGATTAATTGCTTCACTTAACGAGGCAACAGTGGGATGTTGTATAGATGACACAAGGATAAATAACTTAGTTTATGCTGATGATATGGTGTTAATAAGTCCCTCTGTTAAAGGTCTGGATCGGCTACTAAAAGTCTGCGAAGAGTATTCGCAGAAACATATTCTTTTTAATGTTACAAAAACTAAGGTTATGCAGTTTCATCCTAAAAGCTGTAATCAGCCAGCAGATATAAGGTTTAAAATGAATGGTGAGGTAATTGAGGAAGTACAAGAGTTTAAGTATTTGGGTCAAACTATTACCAGCTCCTTGAGTGATGACTCGGATATAAGAAAACAATCTCGAAGCCTGTGTGCTAAAGCGAATATGACCATAAGGAACTTTCGATTCTGTACAAGTGAAGCTAAAGACTCTCTCTCGTACTTTCTGCAGTAATATATACGGACAGCAACTCTGGGTGAATTATAAAAAAGGTTCTAGCAGAACCCCAAATTTGCTGTACAACAGGTCTTTTAGACTCTTAAATAAATTACCCCCGAGATGCTCAGCTTCGCAAATGTTTGCTACCCGCAATGTCCCGATCTTCCCGGAGGTAACAAGACGTGCTCAATACATTCTAATGCAAAGAATTAAAAAATCAACCAACCCGATCATCCAAGCTATCCATGAGTCCTACCATTTATCCTCTAAGGCCTAAGCTATGGACTTCTTGGTACGAGAACGTCTATTTGTAGCTCCACTTAACTTCGACATTACAGTATTATTTCTAATCAGTTGTATATATTTCTATCCTTAGTATATGAACTGTTATTGTATTAATAATATTTGTCAAATGGACTATATATAGTCTGCCAAAAACCTTTTCATTTAATTTTCATATATATATATATATATATATATACACACACACGGTGAACCAAAAGTAGGTGGACAGTAGGTTGAATAAGGTTTGTGTTATATCTATATATAGGTGGACAGTAGGTTGAATAAGGTTTGTGTTATATTATAACTATGGTGTTCATTATAACTATGGTGTTTGTGTTATATTATATTAAATATTATAACTAAATTTATTTAAATTTTATTTTGTATTATAGTATACAAAAAAATTAAATATGTATTCTCAAAATAAACGTTATCATTTACTGTCCACCTACTTTTGGTTCACCCTATAATATATATATATATATATATATAATATATATAGATATATATATATATATATACAGGGCGTCCCAAAAAAATGTATACACACTTTAACAGCTGATAGCTCAATTGATGTTTCTTTCTTTCCAAGTTAAACCCATTAGAATTAATAATGGCAGTCAGACTAAGCTTTGAACAAATGAAATTCATTCTAAAATGCTACTGGAAGTGTGAAAACGCAGTTGAAGTGCAAAGACAGTTTAGGAGGGAGTTTCAAACAGATCCGCCAACGCGACTTACCATCACTCGAATTAGAGATAAGTTTGAAGCCGATGGAACTGTTCAGAATGTCCACAAGAAGCGTTCCGGAAGACCACGGACATCGACAAGCCCCACAAAGCAAGAAAGAGTACTGGAAACGTATCACCAAAGTCCAAGAAAATCTGTGCGGCAAGCGAGTCGTGAGGTAGGAATTTCAGAATCGTCTGTCCAACGCATTTTGAAGCGCTGTCAATGGAAAAGTTACATTCCAAGATTAGTCCATGCTAGTAATGAAGATGATCCGGACCGAAGAGTGGAGTATTGCGAGTGGTACTTGGCACGATGTGGATGTGGATTGGACGAAGGGTTTCGTAGAATACCCTCCGCGTTCACCAGACCTCACACCACTAGACTTTTTTTATGGGGATACTTAAAAGACAAAGTCTACGCTATAAAACCTGCAACAGTCGCTGAATTGAGAGCAGCCATTGAACGAGAATGCACACAAATACCAAACGAAATGTTTCGTGATGTTTGCGATTCCATTGCTTCGCGTTATCAGCAGTGCCTGGACCAGAACGGACGTCAGTTTGAAAACAGCGTTGACAAAACAATTAAATAATGTCTAGATTCTATTACATTTTGAAAATGAAATGTATTTTAATAAACACTGCCTTTATAATTATTTAAAGTGTGTGTACATTTTTTTGGGACGCCCTATATATATATATATATATATATTATAATATATATATATATATATATATATATATATATATATTTATTTATTTATTTATTTATTTATTTGGAATGATTACGATTTTGTTCTGTGTTTGTTTATACACGCCTGAACAGTTTGCGTAATCTGCACCAAGTTTTGCATACACATTGAGGGAGAACCAGGGAAGGTTTTAGTAACACTCGCCCCTCCCAGTTCCCCAAGATTGTTTCGTTTTTTTTTTGCCGTGCAAGGCGCAACGAGTATTCTATATATATATATATATATATATATATATATATATATATATATATTATATATATATATATGACAGGTAATTGTAATTGATTGTAATGAATTACATTTTTTCATGTAATTGGCAAGTAATTATAATTGACTACGTACCTAAAATGTAATTGTAATTAATTACATTAGGAAACAAGGTCACCATGAATATTGAAGTTAATGGGTCATACTTATAGTTTTAAACTACTTGCTCATCATGTCTCGGGGAGCTTTCTTTTGAAATAAAATAATTTTTTTTTAATTTATTTCAAATGTTCCTAATTAAAGTGCTAACATGTCCAATGTCCAATTGTCTATAGCAAGAACTGCTTGATGAAAAATACAGTTCTGTGCAATGTTAAAAAGAAAGAATACATTTTATTGATTTGCTATTATCTAGTTTTCATTGAAGATTATGGCCAAAACTGAAAATGGAATTGAAATAAGTAGGTAGAAAAGCATGACATAAATCAAATAGTGTTTGTTTATGAAAAAATGCAATTCTTTGTAATTGTAATTAATTACTTTACTAAGTAACTGTAATTAAGTATTTCACCATCTACAGCAATAGTAATTGAGAATGTCGAGTAATTGTAATTAATTATATTGACCGAGTAATTGCCCCATGCGTGATATGTACGAGGTTTATTCAAAAAGTATCCGGACTGATGCGATTATACAGAATATGGTATTTACAGAGTTTGGGGCTTAATTTTCCTCAAAGTACACTCCTTCTGAAGCCACACACTTTGCCCAACGATCCTGCCACTGTTTAAATCATTTTTTGAAAGCACTTTTCCGAATGGACAAAAGCTTCTCCGTCGAATTTCTTTTAATGGTCTTAACATCATCGAATTGGTGTCCTTTCAGGGTTTGTTTGAGCTTCGTTAACCAAAAAAAGTCGCATGGAGCCAAATCCGGCGAATATGGAGGCTGCTGTACTTAGGTCGGGGTGGCGCAAAAGTCGCGCATCATAGGACATTTCAGTGTTGACTATAATATATATTTTTTTCTTTTAGGTAGGGGATGGCTGCGAAATTAACAATAGACGAGAGGGTGAGCTTGGTTTTAATGTATGGGATACCAGGTACTACAAATCGATGCATCGATACAGAATTTAAATTCTGTACTGATTCATCGATTTGTTGAATCTGGTGTTCCATGCATTAAAACCAAGCTCACCCTCTCGTCTATTGTTAATTTCGCAGCCATCCCCTACTAAAAGAAAAAAAAATAATATAGTCAACATTGAAAAGTCCTATGATGCGCGACTTTTTGAGTCACCCTATATATATATATATATATATATATCCGATGAGCCGGGCGTACCTGACTATGTGAGGTGGAGAGTACAAGAAAAAAACTCTCTACTCACCAGGCCAACTCGAGAGGAGGG
>JAJOZX010004753.1:0-32500 GCA_023014485.1 Bathynomus jamesi
AGTCAGTGAGATGTCCTCAAATGATAAGCTACGGAGTTTGTCACTTTCGATGCTCATGATGCTCAGGGCAGATCGCTTTTCTTGCAGCAGTGTTGTCCGCAGTTCATTCTGATGTGTTTCAGTTGCGAAATGAAGCAAACACGCAACAGATTTACCAAGCAAAAATTTTCAGGCTACTACAAGCAGCTTGAAAGTTAACCTAGGCTAGGTTAACTTTGCTTGTCGCAGCCTGAAAAATTTGCTCAGCCAGATGACCAGCCCAAAGTGTGAAAAAGTTTTTCTATACAATCTGGTCATATTATTATAGCCTAATTAACTAATTATAATTAATTAAACTATCATATAACAACAGCCATATAAAAATATAAAACTAAAATAGGCTATGTTAGCCCAAGAGGAAAGATTTCCAGAGTAGGCCTAGTTTTTGGGACCTAGTATGTTTCATGGACTGCTCCGATTTTCCTACGAAATTGCAAACAAGGGCAGTCGATGACCCTGATTTTGTTTCTGCAATCGGTTTTCTTGAGAAACCTAACCTGACCTAACTAGGGCATTGATCAACTCGCTGGGTACAACTAATCGCATTACACTGTTAACCACAGCATGAACTTTATCGACCCATCTACCGGAGCTCACACTCAGCAGGTAGAAAGCTTGTGGAATTCATTGAAACAATCGAACAAACTGCGATGCGGAACAGATCGCGACCAACTTGACTCGTACCTTTGTGAATTTGTATGGCGTAAGCGCCACACCAGCTCGGACTTATTCAAAAAGATGTTGGAGTGTATTGCGTCGTTTCAGTAAATAAATTTATTCAATATCCAATAACATTTTTCTTTATCATTTCTCAAGAAAAACCGATTGCAGAAACAAAATCAGGGTCATCGACTGTCCTTGTTTGCAATTTCGTAGGAAAATCGAGAGCAGTCCATGAAACATATTAGTCCCAGTTTTTGTACTTAGCATAGGTATAACTGATATAAGTTAACTACTTAATTTAGTAAAAATTTACCATTTAAACCTATTTAATTTACTGGTTAAATTTGTGCAATACCTCAAATGAAGGTAGGTGAAGTAAATTTATATTAATACTTAGATAAAATTTAAATTTATTAAAAATAAGTATTTTGTGTTGTAGATCACATAATATTAACCGACTAATTTTGGTTAGGTATTGCCTAAAGTACCTTAATGGTAGCGCCGTCTCTGTTATTACCATTAGTTAGTGGCTCTTATTACAAGAGCCACTAACGAAACTGAAATGGAGTAAGTTTTTTCTGTTTTTAGAGGCTCCTTACATTGTGAGGCTCTAAGCTGTAGCTTAGCTTAGCTTAGCTTAGCTTATGCGTTAATCTGGCACTGAAGCTAGTACTGTACTGTACCTTGAAGGACAGAGCTGATGACTTCTGAGATTCCAGATTTAACTTTGTTTACCAATGTTCTTTGCGTTCTTTGGGTCACAAAATTAAATATCCATCGTCTCAGCTCTCCAATAATTCCTGTATTCTTAAGTTTGTGTGCTATAATTCCATAATCCCATTTATCGAAGGCTTCGGCAAAATCAGTATATATTACATTTATACTTTGACTTCAATACAAAGTTTCCAGTATTTCTTTTTGGTGGTGAGGCATGATCACAGACGTGTATGCATGATCACGAACTTCTATGGGATAGACCCGCTATTCATCCCTAAACCATGGGATTTCAAGACCTATGTTTTAGACTTCACCCAAAAAATTATATTTATTATTGTTAGTATTATTAGTATTATTACTTCACAACTGTACTTTAATAAATGTTTACGATAAAAATAGTTGAACAGTATATTTAATCATTGTACCAAATTGGTGTGTGTGACATTTTCTTACCGTAGATACTATAATTCGCAGTATATGGTCATTTTTGGCATAAAGTAATAGATTTTCAATCTCTGTTCCGTATTTAGAGATTTAATTGAACTTTTACCCACAGCTGAAGTATTAATATACGGACAATACATTTCTAAACGCTTGAATGAATTGGCACTCGCAAACAATTACAATTTCAATTGGCATGAAAATAAAAAATGTATCGTTCCACGATTCTTTTTCCCCAGAGAACCAATTAATTTTCTGGGTTCTGTCACCGTAAATAACTCGGTGACCAGTCTATCACATATAGGTTAGGTCTACGGGCATGATTTTTTTCAGCCCCGAAACCATGTTGGTTCGGATTGAATAATCCTTTACGCGTGGGTAGAAAGCATTTTTGTCTCTACTGTAATTACCCGTTCAAAGTACGGGTAATTACTGGTACGAGTAAGTCTGGCACTGCGCGATCTCCTTAAAGGAGGAGGCACGCAGTTAGAGGGTTCAGAAGAGTAGCGTCCGTTATAATAGCGATAGAAAAGAGAGAGTGAGGCAACACTGCGGCGAAGAAAGAGCGATTGAAGACAGTCAATAAGGGGCGTGGAATTGATAAGACGAAAAGCTTTTGACTCCACCAGGTCAAGTAGAACGGCGTGGCTTGGGCCGGGCCACCTCACACTTCATATAGGAAGTAATATTACATAACACACACATACACACACACACGTATATATATATATATATATATATATATATATATATATACACACTGTGCGTGTGTATATTATATACACACACACGTGTATATATATATATATATATATATATATATATATATATATATATATATATATATACACTGTGTGTGTGTGTATATTATATACACACACACACACACACTGTATATGTGTATATATATATATATATATATATATATATATATATATATATATACATATACACACATTTTAACTGCAAACAACACACAGTATAATTAATGTAAAGAACGACGCTTGTATAGAAGAACGTTCCGCACAAGATGAGGGAGAACAAACAAATGAAAAATGAGGTAACTACCCGGGAATCGAACCCAGGATCTTCCGATTGCCGGTCAGATATGCTATCCACTACACCATGGTCCTCAATTAGAAGTCGTAATTCTCCTACATACGAGCAGAAACCAATGCCCTGAGGGGGCACCTTCGCATGCCGTCGTTCTTTACATTAATTATACTGTGTGTTGTTTGCAGTTAAAATGTATATATATATATATATATGTACGGCATGCGAAGGTGCCCCCTCAGGGCATTGGTTTCTGCTCGTATGTAGGAGAATTACGACTTCTAATTGAGGACCATGGTGTAGTGGATAGCATATCTGACCGGCAATCGGAAGATCCCGGGTTCGATTCCTGGCTGGTTACCTCATTTTTCATTTGTTTGTTCTCCCTCCTCATCCTGTGTGGAACGTTCTTCTATACAAGCGTCGTTCTTTACATATATACATATACACATACATACATACATATACACATACATACATACATATACACACATACATACACATACATACATACATATACACATACACACACACACACATATATATATATATATATCAGTGCTGTGAGTCTTTCCTCCGTTCTTGTCTTGAATTGATGTTTAGTCTCGCAGCACTGACTGAAGAGGAAGAGAATGTGGAGACATTATGGAGGAGGGGGAGAGACTGCTTACTACAGGAGGCAGAGAACTTGTTGGGAAGAAGAAGGAACATGAGACAGGCTTGGATGACCGAAGATGTGATGAATCTGTGCGATGAAAGGAGAGAGACCAAGAAATTAAAGAATAAAGACCAAACAGAGGAGAATATGAGAAGATATAGGCAGATCTGCAGGGAAGTGGATAGAGGATGTAAAGAGGCAAAGGAAAAATGGATCATAGAGAAATGCGAGAGATGTGAAGACGCTTACAGAGGCGGTAATTCAGCATTATTATACAAAACAGTGAAGGAGATAACGAAGGAATGGAGACACCAGTCTATAGCAGTAAGAAACGAGGAATGAAAAGGTATCAAGTGAGAATGAGGTGAGGGCTGCATGGAAGAATCATTTCCGAGGCCTGTACGAGAGGCCTAGAGAACAGTTCACATTAGAAAACTTTCCTGAACTACAGAGACAGGAATTAACCGATGACAATACCCCAGAAGTTTTACAATCGAGGTGATGTGTGCTATAGCATCGCTGGCGAGATCTAAAGCCCCGGGTGCGGATGGGGTGACGCAGGAATTGTTGGAGGCTGGTGGGGAGGCAGTTGTTGGATGGTTGCTGAAGCTGTGCCAGAAAGCACTGGAAGAGGGAGTTACACCCGAAGAATGGCGACAGGCAGTGGTAGTACCGATCCATAAAAAGGGCAATGTGACAGTTTGTGGGAATTACCGCCCCATCAGCCTGCTGCCTCACTCATACAAGGTGCTAGCCAAGATACTGCAGAAGAGAATTAGCAACAGAGAAGAGGCAATCCTAACAGAAGAACAGGCAGGTTTTAGACCGGGTAGAGGGACGATTGATCGGGTGTTCACGTTTTCACAGATCACGGAGAAGATGTGGGAGATGGACAGGGATATATATTGCGTGTTTGTGGATTTTCAACAGGCTTTTGATTCGGTTTGGAGAGAGGCACTGACGGCAGTGCTGGAGTTTTATGGACTGGACGATGGTGTGAGCCAACTGATCAGAAGATTGAATGAGTCAACACAAGCAGTGGTGAGGAAGGGAACAATAGTGACAAAGCTTGAGAACGGAAAGCGGGGTGATTCGGGACTGCCCCCTCTCGCCTCACTTATTCAACTTGTACCTTGAGATGGTAATGAGAGAAGCCTCGGAGGGATTTGAGGGCGGTGTGGAGATTGGAGGACAGAGAATCAATAACCTGAGATACGCAGACGACATCGTGCTGATGGGGGAATCGGTGGAGCAACTACAGGAAATGGTGGACAGATTGGAAACATCGTGTACAAAGTATAAGATGACTATTAACAAAAATAAAACAAAGTCAATGAAGATAGGAAGAAGAGGAGAAGCTATTCAGGTAAGGTTGTCATCAGGAGCGACAGAACAAGTGGACTCGTTCAAATACTTGGGAGTACGGTTCACGGAAGACAGAGATACATTCAAGATGGTGAGTGATAGAGTTGGACTTGGGTACGTTACCTTCAGAAGGTTGACAAAGCTATGGAAAGATCGAAACATCACGCGAAAACTTAAACTGCAACTGCTGAAAACAATAGTGATACCTGCAACCTTATATGGATCAGAATGCTGGGTAATGAAAAAGAGAGAAGAGAAGAAACTATTGGCATTCGAGATGCACTGTCTGAGGAGAATATTGAATATAAGATGGGAGGATAGGGTGACAAACCAGAGAGTGAGGGAAATGGCTGGAGTGGAACGGAATATAGTGGAGAGAGTGCACGATGCGCAGAGGAGATGGTACGGGCATGTTGAGAGGATGGAGGCGGAGAGATGGCCAAGATTGACGCTGCATGGACGAGTACACGGAAACCGCCCGAGAGGACGACCGAGACTGACATGGCTGCGGGGGTTCGGCGAGGCTAATGAAGGTTTAACGACCAGAGAGCTGGTGGATCTGGCGAGGGATCGAGACGAGTGGAGGCAATACCGACATATCAGATGGGACCCTACCTGAAACCTCAGAAGGGACATAAGTCACATATATATATATATATATATATATATATATATATATATATATACATACACACACACATATATATATATATAAAGAACGACGCTTGTATAGAAGAACGTTCCGCACAAGATGAGGAGGGAGAACGAACAAATGAAAAATGAGGTAACCACCCGGGAATCGAACCCAGGATCTTCCGATTGCCGGTCAGATATGCTATCCACTACACCATGGGCCTCGATTGATCAGAAGTCGTAATTCTCCTACATACGAGCAGAAACCAATGCCCTGAGGGGGCACCTCCCGCATGCCGCACATAATACATTTTAACTGCAAACAACACACAGTATAATTAATGTAAAGACCGGCAATCGGAAGATCCTGGGTTCGATTCCGGGTGGTTACCTCATTTTTCATTTGTTCGTTCTCCCTCCTCATCTTGTGCGGAACGTTCTTCTATACAAGCGTCGTTCTTTACATTAATTATACTGTGTTGTTTGCAGTTAAAATATATATATATACACACTAATAAATATATAGGATCATATGTAGAATTGGTAGGGGTCCGAATTCTACATATGATCCAATATATATATATATATATATATATATATATATACACACAAACACACACACTAATATACATTCAACTGCAAAGAACACGCAGTATAAATAACCTAAAGAACGACGCTTGTATAGGAGATATATATACACACACACACACGAAAATATAGAAAAGATAATTACTTCCCAAATTCGCCTGTAAACATCGTAATAGAAACTTATTCGCAATGTAAAAGATTTATATAACGAACAGCAAATACAAATTAGCAGATAAAGTTGCCGTTAAAGCGCGTTTTCATCTTTAGTTAAATGCGTTAAAAAGTTTTATAAATTAAAAAAAAAACGCGTTGAAATGCGTTTAAGGTACAATTTAACCAAGAAAGAATAAAAACGAAACCTTACTTAATTCGACGTGGAAATTAGTTATAAACGAAACGTTGGAGAAATACCGTTCGCAGAATTGGAAACGTTAACTGGTATTAACGTCCGTTAATGCTTTAAGAAAAATTAATTAAGATCTCTTCCGTATAAAAAATAGAAGCTGTTAACGGAGAACCTTCCTCTTCTTTTCGAGTGGCTATCTTTAGTCACTGAGTGTCACTACATATTTTCTTGAAAATAGATGTTAAACACTCAATAGTATTTTTTTTTATTTTGGAATAACTTTCTTTTCACCTTTTCAGGTAATTTAATTATAACTAGTATGGTTTATTGCACATTTAAAACACACACACACACACACACACACACACACACACACACACACACACATATATATAATTTTTTTTCCTTAACATTCTTGGCTTCCTTTTCTTGTGATCTTCCCTGGAAAGATCACATATACTCTCTTTCTAAAACAGCTTCTAAGAGTTGACCGCTCTACTTACTTGACCGAGTGGAGCCAAAGGCTTTTCGTCGCATCAATTCCTCACCTCATACTGATTGCCTTCAATCCCTATCTGGTCGCCGCAATGTTGCCTCACTCTCTCTTTACTATCGCTAATATAACGGACATTACTCTTCTGAACGCTTCTAACTGCATGCCTCCTCCTTTAAGGAGAACACGCAGTACCAGACTTTCGACACCTCATTCCTTTTCTGTCCAACTCTCTAATGCAAGGGTTAACGGGTATTCTCACTCTTTCATCTACTCAACTGGTCACCTCTGGAATAACCTTCGGACCTTTTCCAGTTTGTGTACCGTTTTTCATATAATTTATTTTTGCTTTATAAGGCTAACTAACGAAAATATCATGACCTAACCTAACCAATCGTCAAGGGCGTACAGTTAACCTAACGATTGGTTAGGTTAGGTCGTGATATTTTCGTTAGTTAGCCTTATAAGCCTAACTAAAGAGATTGATATTATCACTCATTTTTTATCTGAAAAGAAGCAAAAATTAATTATATGAAAAACGGTACACAAACTGGAAAAGGTCCCAACCTTCTTCAATCCATCTTCTTCCCTGCATGACCTACAATCTTTCAAACGGAGAATGTCCAGATATTTCGAAAACTTTGAACCTTGATTTTGGCTCTCTTCTTCTCTTCGGGGGTGGATGGGCATGTTTGCGGGCATCGGCCCTTGGCCCCTCCTTCCTCCCAAAACATTAACAATATAATATATATACACTGTGCAGTGTGTATATATATATACACACACACACACACAAATTTAAATATCTTCGTTGCTATTCATATATTACAAAATAGCTTTTTACCCGTGTTCATATATTATACTTAATTGTTATTGGATTGGAGGAGTGCCAAGGCAAAACAACTCTTATAAATACTTAAAATTCCAAGTTCCAACAATCGGCAACACAGCTGAGAACTGACGGATTTTGAAGGATTGCGATTCTCCTCCTGATAGAAGAGGGACCACGCAAAGAGGGACCCATAAACAAATAAAATCCGCGATTTCCTTTGTTTTTTGACGAATTTCAGAAGACAAAACTAATTGTTGATGAGGTCCATTTTTAGTAAATAAACACGTTTTTACACGATGGCATAAATTCTTTTTGAAGTGACTATAAAGAAAACTGAAAACGAGTTATGGTACTTTTTATTCTAAAAATTTGACATCATAAATGTCAAAGGAGTCATAAAATGTCATAAAAACCATTGTAAATACAGTCTATAACATATTTTGCGCGAACGAGTGAAGTGGTTAAAAAAGCAAAGTGAATCACGTTTGAATTTTGAGAACCGAATTGCTATTTCTATTTAATTTTGAAGTAAAATATAAAACTGACATTAGTTAATTTGTCAGTTTAATGAACAGTTGGGGGTAAGGAAGTTGTGTGTGTGTGTGTGTGTGTGTGTGTGTGTGTGTGTGTGTGTGTGTGTAAGAGAATAACGTAATTTGAAAATAAATAAATTAATTTTATTTAGTTTGGACTTGTTACCCTGCGTGAAAGATCAAGAGTGCCTCATACGAAATTCACATGTGCAGACAAAAATAATTCGATTGCCTAGAACTAGATCAAAAAGGATGAAAACGCATCAGTGAACGGTCATTGGTATTCTGAGAAGAATTTATTATGCTCTGAAGACATAAAATTGGAAAAATAGGTGCATAGAGCGAGCTAAAAAGGGTTAAAGTATTTAGTGATAGTTTAAAAACAGTTCGTCTGTATTTTCTCTGCTCAGAATCTTATTGAGGTACAAAAAGCCTCACGTATTTTAGTAGAACTTTAGTAAAATACTTTCAGGACGAGGTTGAAGGTTCGAATCCGAAAATGTACTGCGGTAAATGGACAATGAAAATACCTTTCTTCCATTGAACAATTTAACTACGGATAGACTGGAGAAGATTAAATTAAATTCAAGGTTTCGGGATATTTCCCAGTTTTGCGTTTATCCCCACTTCGGGTTCATATCAGTGGCGTAGCCAAAGGAGTGCGGGGGAATGCCATGGCCCTCCTCTGCTATAGCGAAAGTCTGGTTTTGTTGATACGCTTTATAGTCTGTCGGTACACTGCAACACTGGTACTTTCGTCATTGATGTAATTAATTTTGGAGAGCAAAATAAAGAAAAATAAATTCGGATCATGTGACGTAAGCTCTGTACTAAATAGAAGGGCCTAGAATTTTTATATTTATTTGTCACTGAACGTGTGTTGTTTTATATAATATTGTGGGAAATCTTTCCAGTTCCTACTTTAATAATATACATATGTACGTATATATATCGTGACAAAACAAAAATCATTATGCGTTACATACACTCCGTATTGTGTATTGAAATGTTTGCTGAATAAATATTACACATCAATAAAAATTTTGTCTGTATTTTGTTGATACTGTTGTTGGTACTGTTCAGTTGTCTGGCATCCCAGCTTGAAATTCCTGGCTCCGCTACTGGTTCAGATTCCTGTTAATTTTCAATATAAAAGTGGGTACAACAATGAGTGAGCTCATTATATGGCGAAATACAATTTAAAAACTAATCACAAATATGCGAAAGGCAGAAAGCATTACGCTGTATTTATATCTACGCAAAATTTGTATGTAGCGGATGAGAAGCTTGATTTAGAGGCAATTTCAGAATCTGGTGAGACACCAGTGGCTCAGATTATATATATTTAGTAACAGGAAACTAAAAAATAATTTTTGGAATGTGGTGAACCACTTGAACAAATAAAATGGTGAAGGTGATGGTGGAGGTATTTTATTGGAAAAATCCAGTGTGGGTGGTGATTTTAATAACTAAAACATCCCATGAAACGGATTAGAGACAGACGGAGAAGGTAAATGATTAATGGAACTAAGTGAAAATAGTTATCGGATTCTAAATTTAGGTTAAATAGATCACAAGCAGCAAAAACATTAAATTCTAAGCATTGACGAGGACTTAATATCAAATGTAGAAGTTAGTGTAAATACCAAAAAGAAGCATTAATGAACGATGTTACCAGACTTCAAGCGAACAAACTATACCAAAATGAAGAGTTAGTGAGACAGTTAAAGCAGATAAGGTGGGTAGAAGAGGGAAATGTAGAAAATTTGGAGCATATGTGAGAAAAATTTAATATTACTTTTAAGAAATATGAATAAAAAATAGTTCACATAAACGAAAAACGATCGCAGAACTAGCAGCCCTCTGCCGGTGGCTGACTTTTAAATATAGTTTCGGCATATAGTGATGCAAAAGTAACTTTTTTTTTCCTACGTAACAAAAAATCCTTTTACATCTATACTAATAATTGTGACGGTCGAACTGCGAACTTACTTACTTACTTACTTTCTTTGTTTGTTTCTTATAGCCGGCCAAACCACTGGCCATATTTAGACAAGACTTGGGGGATAGGGGTAACTGAGGCCGGGGAAGAATACAGGCTATGTGGCGTCGGCCTCCGAGATCATCTGAGGCCGCGAGGGGCCTCTGTATTCCGGATTGGTTGAAAGATAGTATCATAGACACGTCATAAAAGACAGACAAAATGGGCGGGGCTCGAGCATATATATATATATATATATACTGTTGTGACGGCAAATTTGCGTGCCAAAATCTCTAACGAGAATAGGAGCAGAAATTTTAGTTTTAAGATTTTGTTGTTTAAATCTCTAAAGCAAGGTAGTTTAGAGTATGGTTATTGAAGAATATCAATAGGTTTCTTGTTACAGGGTTAAAAATAAAAATGTTTCAGATTGTTTAACGTTCGTTCGATTTTTATTTTCTCACGGTAAGAATATAACCCAAGACAGCCTCGCAGTAAAGATTTATGGTAGGGTCGAGGAGTGGCCCTAGCTCCAAAGAGAAGGGAAAACAAGCTGGCCGGGTTCAGATGTAAAATGGTTTGTTCTCTCTTAACTTCGTGGTTAAACTTTTGGAAAACAGACTTCGAATCCACTTGTTAAATTGGACCATGACGTTGGTCATAAATTTGAGAAACCAAGTGGCTTCGAAGAAAGAACTTATTTTAAGTTGATTTTAAGGAAAAAGAGGAGCTTTTTTTTGGAAGAGAATGTCAATGTCCAATCAAAGGACAATGATTCTTATAACACCCAATGAGGGAGAAGAAAAGCTCCTTCTTTCCTTATGTATGGATGAAAGTTTTCGTAGGGACGATCTTATGTAATGAAAATGTTTTTGATAGGTCATTCAGAATATTGTAAGGCGGAGTCCTTGAAATTTTAAGGTGTAACTTAGATTTCTAAGTTAGTTGTAGTTCGGTCCTGTAAAGATAAAGTGGCTTGTAAAGAATGAATCTTTAGGCTCTGTGGCGTGATTGAAAATTTCTAAGTTAATTTGAAATTGTCTCAAGTTGTTCTAAAATCTGAATTTCCTCTGTTTACGCGAACTTGTGTGTAAGAGCTTTATTGTCAGCGACCGAAAAAAAAAAAAAAAAAATGGAATTTCTTCTAATTTAATTTTGTTCATTTTAAATGTTAAACTTTAAGTTTGCGACGTATTAGGTTTCCTCAGGGAAGAGTCAATATCTTATATTGAAGTTGGCTCCCGTGGAAACCCGGGAAGCTTAGTGCATGATCATTCAGTTATGGTGAGAAGTAATTAATTTATTTGACGGACTTTTTTCCTGGAAAAATCTGCGGAACTCGCGCAGAACTGTTGAGAGTAAATTTCCCAAATTTTTTTAAGTAAACTATTTTTTGTAAACTGTTTCTTAGACTACGAAATTTGAATTTAGTGCTGTTTCTAAAGTTACACGCAAATAAAAAACCCTCTGTATAAATGTTTTTTGAAACTTAAATACTTGCAAACATTTTCTTTAAATTAAGAATTTGATTTTTTAAACAAAATTTGTAATCGTACATCCGCATATTTCTTTCAATTCATGTCTTAATTGGAGTAAAATTAAATAAACTTTATAAGAGGGAGTGTGTCGTTTCTCTGCTACCTTGCAATAGGCCTCTCTTGTAAGCTGAGGGTAAATTAACATTGAAAGTTTGAAAGTTTGAAAATTCAAAGTGGGCTTTAAGTAAGCCGAGGGAAACTACGCGTATAAAATTGAAAGGCCATCCGAGTGGATCGGCAGAGTCATCCTGAAATAAACGAACACGCGCGTACGAAATAAGTGCAATAGGAAAAAGGTGCGCACCACATAAATGAAGGGGTTGCGCACGACAATATACAGGGTGTTTCAGGAGGAAAGGTCAATACTTCGGGAGGTGATAGTATCGGTCATTGTGAGAAAAAAGTTCATATGAACATGTGTCTAATTCTGAATGATTACGGAGATAGAGCTGTTTGAATCTACAAATACAAAAGCATTGCTAATGGTAATCAAGAGAGAGAAACCAATTACTGTTTCTAACATTTAATGTTTAAACATTGGCATTTTGAATGGTATCAGATACAGAAATGACAAATTTGTTACAGTTTACAATACGTTTTCGAAAATCCCACCGTCAACCTCAATGCACTTTGCAACTCGTGTGCGAATATCGCGTGTTGTTCGTCTGAGTTGATCTTGACGTTCCTTTATGCGGTCAGCAGCATCCAAAATGCGCGCGAGCAATTCGTCTCGTGTATCCACCTTTCTTTTGTAAACTTGACTTTTCATCCACCCCCACAAACAATAGTCTAACGGAGAGAGGTCTGGAGACCTTGGTGGCCATTGAATGGGACCACCGCGGGGGGAGGAAAAGCTGCGCGCGCATCAGATTCAAACAGCTCTATCTCCGTAACCATTCAGAATTAGACACATGTTCATATGAACTTTTTTTTTCACAATGACCGATACTATCACCTCCCGAAGTATTGCCCTTTCCTCCTGAAACACCCTGTGTGTGTGTATATATATATATATATATATATATATATATATATATATATATATATATATATATATATCTCGAAACCTAAGGTAAAATTATTGAATGCCCGGTTAGGTTTAATAGGTTAATTGAATGGCCGGTTAGGTCAACTGTACGCCCTTGACGATTGGATACGGATAGGTCAAGTCGTGATATTTTCGTTAAAACTAACGAAAATATCAACTTAACCTTACCAATCGTCAAGGGCGTACAATTAACCTAACCGGGCATTCAATTAATCTAATTGGGCTTTCAGTTGACCTAACCTGGCATTCAATTAACTTAACCGGGCATTCAGTTGACCTAACCAGGCATATATATATATATATATATATATATATATATATATATATATATGGGATGAATTTCACAATTAAACACGTGAAATGAATGAATGAATGATGCAAACCCACGAGGATAAAGAAAAAAAAAATTTTTCCTTGTGGGTTTGCATTATATATATATATATATATATCGTTCAACTTCCACCCGGGCAACGCAGGGTCGCTCCGCTAGTAGAAAATAAATATATAATTTCAATAATTTATTTCTTATATATTGTAAAAACAAAAATGATATTCTGTATGTTTCATTACACATTTTTTTTAATTAAACTTAGAGCTACAGGTTACAGCACAGACTTCACTATTTTCAGCTTCTTTTATATTTCAAATAAAAAATATAGTTAAGTATATAGCCAATAAAATACTTGCTAAATGTTACGTAAACAAAGAAAAATATTCAGCATTCGTGCAAAAAATTATGAAAGATTTTATATTAGTTAATGTTAGGCCAAGGACATAGAGAATATCTGCTATTTTCAATTCTCTTCTACATTTATTTAATAGTTACGAATAATTACGGACAAGAAAGCATGCCATATTCACAATCCCACCTATACCATAATAAGCTATTTTAAAACCCTTATTGATATGTAATTAATAAATGTCTAACTAAAATTAATTGTACATAAACATATGCAACAGTAATTACTTAGGATTTTACTATTAGCAAAGTGCCGACACGGCTCCGGATCAAAACGTCATCAGTCCTCAACTACGTACCATACTACCAACAAAGCGGGTGGACAAAAAAGTGAATTTTGTGTATCTTCAAAGCTTGATTTTTAGTTTCATAATTAACGAGTGACTTTCGTTTTCAAATGTGTGTGTTACTTAAAGGCCTTATGTTAATGGATATATCATTTTGATTAGTCGAGTTTAAGTATACCAATGAGTTCCGAACTATAAGGGTGTTTTTGGCTTTTAAAAATTCTTAGTTTCGCTGTTCCCTAACTTAACTGCCAATTTCTTGTCCTTAGTCCGTGAAAAGACTTTTTTTTTCCCTTTTTAAATTTTCTATCAATTGAAACCCATTATATGAATTTCTGCGGAAATTCCTTCCAGTTATGGAGTTTGTCAAACCGGCGCCTACGATAGGTTAGGGCTTTTTCAAAACTAACTTCTCTTTGGAGTGTGAAAGATCTAATTGCGTTTACGCTGATGAAACGTGCAAGCTGTTACTAAATATACATCGTCTAAATAAGTGTATCATGCAAATGCGAGAAAACACAGCTTAGCTTCACAATTTCAATTCAGGAAATTCAATAACGTTTATATTAAGTGTCAAACCTAATTTTTTGTGAGAAATTAGCTTTGGAGTGGGCTTAACCTATCGTAGGTGGTTTGAGAAGTTCCATAAGTGGAAGTAATTTACGTAGAAATTTGTAATTGGTATTAATCGCTAGGAAATTTAATAAGGAAAAACTTTCTCAGGGACTTAGATAAGAAATGAGTAGTTTAGCTAGGAAACAGCAGGAACTAAGAATTTTTAAAACGTCAAATTCTCCCCTTCCCCCGTTACAGTTTGGGCCTCGTTGGTACATATTCAGTAAACAAGACCTTTAACAATATATGAAAACCAAAATCACTCGTTAATTACAAAACTAAAAATTGAGCTTTAAAAATACACAAAACTCACTATCGCTCTGAAGCCGCATTTGTTTAGAAGTAGAAGATAATTAAAGTGTATTCAATAGTAAGAGTTAAAAGGATCGTAAGATATTGCGAAAGAAGGAGGTTCTCGCATTATTTAATCACTTTTAGGTTCATATTTTAAATAAAGTTACTTTTGAGCAACGTTAAAAAATAAAAAAGCGGGGGGGGGGGGGGGGAGTTTGAGGGGTCGATGTTGTTTTAGCAAAAGATACGAACCATATAAACCACGTCGCATCATTATTAATGTAGTATACTACAGTTAATTAGTACTTTAACGGATAATGGCAACAAGTTTTTAAATTTTATTCTAGCTAACGCCAATCGATTTTATTAAGTTTTATAGAGGAAACCCCCCCCCTCCCCCAAAAAGAATAAAAAGGAAGGCCAGAAACTAGCACAGCGCTTAGGCCACCTAATGCGGCCCATTTCGCTAACTTCCAGATTATTATTATTATTATTATTATTACTAGCACCACTGGGAGTCGAACCCCTACCTCAGTGTCTTTACTTCTCTTACGGGAAAGCAGTGCTACCCACTGAATGACGACGGGCTCTAGCGAATAAAGAGGAAATAAGATAAAGCAAAATTACGCATGAAAAACAAAAAAAAAACTATATGTATATAAAAACCACCATCATATACGTCATACGATAAGGATTCAAAATGTTTACAAATTATGAAATACCTTTTTTTTTTAATCGTTGTACATAAACAAAAATTTAAATAATATCCCGAATCATGCGGATATCTGTACTACGAGATAAAATAAAATAAATAAATGTAAAACTAAATGATATAATGAAATAGTCATTTTATACAGGGTGTCTCAAAAGTCACTATCTATTTCGGTGACATTAGATGTTTTTTTTTAAAATGCTATGCTGGCATAAAGATATGTACTTTTGGTGCAAATTTGTGTATTTAAAAAAAGTTAATTGGTTTATTATCTTGACATGCTTGAACAATTCCTCGAACCTCAACTTCTTACAGATGGCATTCTTGACACAGTAGTTTTTCAGCAGGATGGAGCACCGTGCCATTATGCAATAATTGTACGTGATTATCTTGACAGACGCTTCCCCGGTCGCTGGATTGGTCGAGGAGGAACACAACCATGGGCAGCACGTTCACCCGATTTAACACCATTAGATTTTTTCGCCTGGGGTTTCATTAAGTCTAAGGTGTACACTGGTAGAAGAATTAGTGATGTAGCCGAACTTCGAAATCGTATTACCGATGCAGTTCAGAAAATAACACCTCAAATGCTGGAAAGTGTGTTCCGGGAAACAACTTATCGCTTTGAGCTCTGTAGAGACACTGATGGTCGCCATGTGGAGACAGATAAATAAATAGCACTAATTCTTTGTGGCACTTACTTTGAAATAAATATATTTTTCATGTCTCAAACCAGTTTTTCGTAATTCCCATTATTTTTCAAAATAGATAGTGACTTTTGAGACACTGACTGTAACATATATACAGGGTATGTATGTAAAATTAAGCAATTTATAAATTGACTGAAATTTTTGCCAATGTGTCAAATGCTTGATTTACTTAATACCTAATTAAATCTAGCCTAACCATTACCAGAAAGGTTCGGTTAGGTTAGGTTAGGTTACATTAGGTTTTGCGTGTATCACCAATTTGACACATTGCCTGAATTTCAGTCAATTTATAAATTGCCTAATTTTACATATTGACTAACATTTTATATATATATATATATATATATATATATATATTGTTTAATCTGATAAAGATTTAACAAATTTAATAAATTTTCGAAAAAAAGCATTAAGGCTTTACAAGCTTATACAATTCGTTCTCGGTAAACCTTCGGAGACTATTATAAGCCACAACTGTGGATGAGGTAGATTTGTTTAACCAACATTATAAGTTTCATTAATTGATTAATGTAACAAACAAAATCAAATATAAGGAAATGGTGGACGTTTTTAGATGTCAATTTCCAAAAGGCTCCCGTAAAATCAATTGTCTCGGGGTGTTTGAAAGTACATTGCTTTGGTAGACAATAGGCGGAGAATGGTTAAATTTAAACCAGAAAAAGGTCAGCTTGACAAGTGTACAGTTTCGGAAAAAAGTTCGCCTATAAAAATTCTAAAATAAAACAAAAAAATTATTAATTAGCAATAATTGGGTTTTGTTTACGAAATTTATTAGTGTCACCAAAAAGAATATTATCATTTGGTAATATTGTCATGATTTTCAAAAATTTTAAGTGTATAGGCGAAATTTTTTCCAAAAATATACAACGAAACGAGAATTTTTGTCACTGACAGAACAGGAGTCGTCATATAAGTGTTGCGGAATTAACTATGTTATACCAAAGTGACATATACTTAACTTTGTGAAGTATTTTAGACTGAGAACTGCGTTACATAATTTTACTAGAAATATCATCAGATGAATGTACGCCTGAGAAAGTTAAATGTGTAAAATATTTTCTCCAGTTCAGTCATTCATGCTCACGATAAAAATTATGAACAACATACACCAATTAATTAGAAATAGGCTACTGTTAATATACATTTGCAGAAGTACATTCCTCGCCCCCAGAATTTGAAAAAGTTCCACAAATTAGCAATTAGTATTACATGAACAAAATTGAAACTTATAATGTCGACGTTCGGCCTTATGCGAGTCGTCGCCATTATTACACATCATCAACCTTATACAAGTATCGGGTGAATTTTTAAACATGACACTTTAAAATGTTTTCATTTTTTTTTACTAACTGAAATAAATGCATGAAATTTTACTGTGCCTTCTCTACACACGGAGAATTAGTTCCCTAATGTAAAACATGTTCTATAATGATATCCTCTCAGCTCACGATACTTACACTATACTTTCCACGAAAGAGTCCTGTCCAATACATTTCCCGCGGTTTATGATAAAAGAATATCATGGCCACCAACATTACCAGATCTAAAATCCCGTGACTTTTATCTGTGGGGTTATTTAAAAGAGAGTACGTTGAAACAGAACCCACAAACAATAGAATAACTGAAAGCATCAAGTGAACAAGAAATTTCTTAGATTACAACAGCTACTCCGTCCACACTCCACAGTACTACAAATTTTGTCGTTCATGTGCAAATACTTAATGAACCGAGAAAAAATCACAGAGAGGATGTTTTGCACTAGAGGACTAATTCCCCATGTGTAGAGAAGGTGCGGTAAAAATCTTATGCTTTTATTTCAGTTAATAAAAGAATACAAACCTTTTAAAGTGTCACATGTTTAAAAATTCACCCGACATAGACATTTAAGATTTAAAAGAAGAGGGGGTTGTTTAAAATATTAACTGAAAATTAATAACTCATACATACATTTCAGATTTTTAACGAACATTACTAACCTAATCTAACTTAATCAAATTGTGTATAATGTAACCTAACCCTATCTAATTTAAACTAATTTAACATGAATTTATATGGCATGCGTAAGGTCGAGATTTTCGACATTATACAAGTTCAGGAATTTTGATGCCGATATTGTTCCGCTACCCCATTGGTAAGTTACACGAGTTTTATGCGAACTTATTTAATAACAAATGTACATTACCATGCCTACAAATTTCAATAGGTCCCGCATCAGAGACGAGTGACAGTCGAGGTGTTTCTCAAGTAGATTTAAAGAAGTCAGCCTAAGTAAAAAATTTCAAAAGTACTATACTATATTATTAACCTCTTTTCGAAAACGATTTATATATCATATTTGTTTCCACAAACGCGTGTGGTAGTTATACTTGCAGACTATGCGCAACAGGCTCATACACTTTTGGGCTTAATCATTAATGTCAGACAGGTTAGTCTACTGTAAGTAAGTTTAATTTATAATTAACTTTAAGTGTGCAAGAGCTAATTGCGTTTACGCTGATGAAGCGTGCAAGTTGTGGACTATCTTGTTCAACTGAGTCCCTCCACAGCGCGTACGGTACATGTATGTGCGTAAATAACAGTCTAAATGTGCAGCTATTTCACGCAAAACATAGCTAAAAAAAAATATATATATATATTTTTTTTTTTAAATTGGGGTTGTTTAACCTCCTTCGCAACATCTAAGGTCATATGACGGAGGGGACCTACAGCTTTACGTGGGATCCGAACGACGGGTCGCTACATAATCTGGGCGCAGAGGACGGTCTCCCATCCAACTACTACTACCCAGACCCAATGTCACTTAACTTCGCTGATATCCGGGAAGCGGTGTTACGACATCGGCCACGACGTAGCCCAATATATTTATTTATTTAGTAACAGAACGAACCTAACCATTATGAACATCTACAGACCACCAAGCACAAAAAGTGAATTCCAATTTGCTACAAATGAAATAGAAACATTAAAATTACTCAAAACTCCAGCAACAAATATTCCAATTTTCGGAGATTTTAATTTCCCATTTATAACATGGAAGGAAAATGACGAAGTTATATATGTCGAGAAGTTTCATGGCAACATTACTAAAGATGATAGAACCCAAGCAACAATGCTATTAGATATTATGGCACATTACGCACTTACCCAGGAAATCTGTGAAGCCACGAGAAAAGAGAACGTTTTGGATTTAATCTTGACAAATAACAACGAGATGATAATAAATAGAAAAGTAACGCACACAAAGTTCTCCGACCATAACCTTATTCATATACAATTGAAGTTAACACCCAGAGGTCCGAAAACGCATCCTAGAGAGGCAGATGGAATATTTGAAGGCTTAAACATAAATTCAAAGAAAGTAATTTGGGAAAACGTAAATAAAGATTTAAAGGAGGTAAATTGGGAATTGCTACTTCACGAGAAGACTCCACAAGAGATACTATGTATAATAGAGACTGAAACCAAACCTATAATACTGAAACATATTCCAGAGAGACAGGAAAGAAAACGTAGCAAGCTCGAGAGGAAAATCAGGACACTATTCAGGCAACGAACACAAACCGTAAAACATCTCCACAGATGCAGAACTGATGCAAAGAGACTCAAACTAGAGAGGAAACTTGGCGAAATAGAAATGGCCCTAAAGCAAACATTCATACATAAGACAAACGAGGACGAAATCAAGGTAGCAGAAAACAAAAAATAACCCAAAATACTTCTACACGTTTGCGAAAAAGAAAATGCAGTGTAAGGAGAGTATCGGTCCGTTGATAGACGGGGAGGCCGAATACACAAATGACCCTAAAGAAATAAGCGAACTGCTTAGGAAACAATTTAACTGTTTAGCACCTCTAAGTCCGAGATGGAAGTGGAAAACCTAGACGAATTTTTGGACATAGATATAAATCAACCAAGAACAAATTCCGGCACAAACTTATTAATGGACTTCGAGTTCACGGAGGGAGATGCAACTACGGCCTTATCATAGATGAGAGGCAATTCAGTGCCAGAGCCAGACATGGAGTGCCACGTTTCTGAAGAAATGTAAAGAAAATATTGCCAAACCGCTATACTTACTGTGGAGGAAACCACTCGATACAGGACAAATTCCACTCCCCTTAAAGAACGCGAACATTGCCCTAAGGTGGTAACAGAGCAATGCCCAGGAATTATCAGCCACTGCTCTTACCTCATACCTTGTAAAATGTTTTGAACGTATAATTAGAGGCAAAACTACCTACAAGAAAAAGACCTATACAGCCCAAATCAACATGGCTTCAGGGCTGGAAGATCATGCCTATCACAGCTACTAGACCACCAGGAGGAAATATTGAGAACATTGTGTCGAGGACAAAACATAGATGTAATATATACGGATTTTGCTAAAGCCTTCGAGAAATGTGACCATGGAATCATAGCACACAAACTTAAGAATACAGGAATTACTGGAAAGCTAGGAAGATGGGTATTTAATTTCTTGACGCAAAGAACACAGAGAGTGGTGGTAAACTATGTTAAGTCGGAAGTCTCGGAAATCGTGAACGCTGTCCCACAAGGGACAGTATTAGCTCTCTTTCTGTTCATAATAATGATTGCAGATATTAAGGACAGTATTGTATCATGTTTCGCAGATGACACAAAGATATGTTAGAAAATATTAAACGAAGGTGACATAAGAAAATTACAAAACGACATTGAAACATTATTACAGTGGGCAGAAGATAACTATGGAAAAACTATACATGTTTACAATATGGTATCGTATGTAATACCTTTATTTCTTAATTAAATACAAATTATTAATTTATCGAATTAAATAACTTCAAACTTGCCTCGGGATTGGCGACATAGCCTATTGGGAATGAAATTAATTACCATACATAGAACCCCATATGTTGTAGGCATTGGGCCTGCATGACAACAAGAAAACCAAATTTATTATTTCGTATTCAACATTTTCCATTGCTGACTCATGAAAATTACATCAAGAGAAGAGTCAACGAACTTTGAAGAACGAGCGGATTCCTAATGATTTATATTTTGCGGCATTCTGAGCTGCTTATGTTACAGCAATGCTTTAAGCAAGGAAGATGTACTTTATCTTCCTATAAGTTCTGAGTGAAATCCTCTTAATATAAAACTTAACTATAAAAAGGATAGGCCTTTTCCTTCAGGTATTTAAGTGTAGTGAATGCCTATAGCAAATAAACCGAGAGAGATCGTCGCGCTCTACGAACAAAAGCGAGGCCCAACGAAATAGTAATGAGGTAATTTCTTTGTTTACCATTAGGCAGCGCAAATATCGAAGGCAAATAAACATAAAGAGGTCCTTTGAAGACCTACATATACATAACTCTCTAACGAGAAAACCTAGGGTTTTGTCGTTAACTCTCCACTGTAATCTGCTGGAAATTTCCAACGGATGAGGGTAACAGGCAATCAACCCATATCCCTATATAGTTTTTTCATAATAACAATAGGAAGTTCAACGAAGAAAAATTCCAACTTCTAAGATATGGTAATAACAAGGAGCTACAGAAAAAAGGGTACAAAACTCTGCAAGCCAAACAGAAAATACCAAATCCACAAGTCAGGGATCTTGGAGTAATAATGTCGTCGGATGCAGAATTCAGAGAGCACTATAACATCAAAATTACAACGGCTAGAAAAATAATGGGAATCATCTGGAGGAGCTTCCGCAGCAGAAAAGCAAACATAATGCTCAAATTATGGAAGAGTCTAGTCCTACCAATAATTGAGTATTGCTCAGTACTCACAAGCCCATACAGAAAACGAGACATTGCGAACATTAGAGCTATACAAAGGACTTTTACGTCTAGATAGAGGAAACGGAAGGTGAAGACTACTGGTCTCGACTACAATCCTTGGAACTCTACTTTCTCGAAAGAAGGCGCGAGCGGTACACAATATACATATGGAAAATACTTGAGGGCTCTGTCCATAACCTTAGAAATGAAAGAGAAACAAACTGGAATGAGAGAAGAGACAGATTTTGTACTGTCCCAGCGGCGGTGGGACAAGGGGCCATGAAAACGAGGATGGAAAATACCTCAGAATACGAGACCCAAAGCTTTTCAATGTCCTACCAAAAGAAATGAGGAATCTCCAGCACACCGACCTGAATAACTCCAAGAACCAGCTGGACAGGTTCCTGTGCAAAGTCCCTGACTAGCTATGCGTGGCTGGCTACGAGGGCAGGAGATCAGACAGCAATTCCATCCTTCACCAAATCTCACAAATGAGACGGGATGCTGCAGAGGGGTCGACTGCAGATCGATCCTGAACCGTCGTTCAAATTCACCTAAAGTAACCTAAAGTATGTATATGTATATATATATATATATATTCCACGCTTTTATAACGTACATCATAGTAGGCAGCCTATATATAACAGCTTTCTCTCACTATGACAAGGGCTACGTCGTGGCCAGTGTTGGTATCGTAACACCGCTTTCCGTCGATCAGCGAAGTTAAACGACATTGGGTCTGGGTAGTAGTTGGATGGGAGACTATCCTCTGCGTCCAGATTATGTAACGACCGGTGGTTTGCACCCCACGTAAAGCTGTAAGTCCCCTCCGTCATATGATTTTAGATGTTGCGGAGGAGCTTCAACAATCCCAACATTACATTTTTATTCACTATGACAAAACTTTAGGTTTCCATGCAACGAACCTAATGCTTCAGAAATCTTCCCTAGAAAAAGTCTTATTTATAATGTAAGAGTATATTGGCGATCGAGGAAAGTATTTTAGTTGAATAACTCTCCAAATTTGCAAATGATAATATGGCGGAAAAGAAGCAGATTCATTCAGCCATGCAGATACTGTACTATTCTGATACGCGACACTTCTAATCTTCTCTGTTAAAAATTGACAGCCGTTTTTAGTAGCACCATCTGTTCGACAGTGTAGGGTGGACAAGAAGTCCCTACACTCCCTAAGATATAGTTTTTTCTTTGCAGGGCCCCTATATCCCTTAAATTTTAGGGTTTTTCTCTTTGCAAGGTTTAATAATGGCAGATCAAAGTTCATACAGCATTGAAGAAGGTATTATAACAAATACCTTTCACTGAACTTATTCTTTATGGTGTAGCTATCGTATCACCTGTGTTTCGACGTTTATGCACATCATAAACGTGCATAAACGTCGACACACAGGTGATACGATAGCTACACCATAAAGAATAAGTTCAGTGAAAGATATAAAGATCCACCAAGGTAAATGGCGTTGCTTCGTTGGGAAAAAATCCTCGACACTGGTAGCATTAAAGATTTACAGCGTATTGGTAGAACACCAACCTGACAAGAAACATGTGCTGCATTTGAAGAATGGATAAATTGTTCACCCTTGAAATCAACAAGGAAGAGATCTTCAGAGCTTGGTATCCCAAGAGCAAAGTTAAGAGACCATACGAAAAATTACTTTAAAGTTAGGCCGTGGGGTCCTAATTTCGTCAATGAACTGACTGATCATGACAGGGATAAAAGGAAAACATGTTGCAAAGAAATGCTCTGCATCTTCATAACAAGCCCTTCCTGAGGTAAGGTTTTATTCAGCGATGAATGCGCTATTTATTGCAGTAGCCGGTCACGAGACATTTTCATTTGGTTGAAAGAAAATCCTCATTACGTTGAAGAAATTGAACACAACCCGCCTCATGAAATGATGTGGGCACTGGACAGCATTAAACGCTCGCCATGTGGTTGGTCCATACATTTTTGATGGCACTAATCAATCAAGCTTCTTATTTGATCATGTTGCAAAACTGGATCATTGGGGCCATTTCCCAGTGTTTTTTTTTTGTTGCAGATAGACAGACAAACGTATATTTTGGTATTAGGTATTTGGTAATTCTTTTCTAATAATATCAAAATTTAGGATCATTCCACAGTATTTTGGTATTTCGTTTCTTATACCAATATATGTATGTCTGTTCCATCCGCAACAAAAAAAAACACTGCGGAATGGCCCCATACCAAACTTTGACGAACTTAACCAAGACATGATGCATGGCTGCAGCAAAACGGAGCGCCGGCTCATTATGCACTAACAGTTAGGGACCGGTCGTTAGGATCGGTCGTGGATCTGCGACATCTCCATCACCATTGACGTGGCTCGCAAGGAGCCCCGACCTCAGCGCTTGCAACAATTCTCTCTGGGGATACATCAAAGGGATTGTGGCAAAACAGCGCTACCAGACGAATGAGGAATTAAAGAATGCTGTTACTACTGCATTTGCAACAATCACACTACAGATGCTGCGAAAGATGTCGCACAGGACATGGCGACGTATCATTTTATGCTGTGAAAACGAGGGAGCTTACACAGACATTCTAGATTCCTAATATTTTAAGGGTATAGGGACTTTCTCTCACCCTTCCTATCATTATAACAGAGTTCAGTGGAATAATTTAAGTATGTTAATATTTTTATGTAAAAAAACAAATTTGGGAGGATATAAAGTTATGATATTGTTTAACAGTTCCCAACATTTTAAATACCAAGCCAAATGCAATAAAATGTTGTACTGCACTAATTATACAACCAAAAAGGTGTTTTAGAGGTCATTGCTTACTAACAAATGCAACAACAGGTAATTAGGAACGAGGCAACAAATGTGCAATTTTCCCCTCTACATAGGTTTCACTAATAGTAATTTCAACCATCTTTGTATAGCAAACTTTACGTCAAATTATCTGGTAATTGTAATCATTCGTGCGAATTATTTTCAAGTGGAAAGTTATAAATAAAACTGATCTGCCAATCACTGTCATTCCCATTTCAGTTTCGTATTGATCCAAGAATGGAAAATTTGAAAGTGGGAATCACAAATTAGGCAATTCTCAATTGGTCCACTCTCATTTCATGAGATTTCTATCCAAGCTAAATTAGATTAGTTTGAGTTGGGTTCGGAAGTATTAGAAATTTTCACCTAGCGCATTTAGCGCGAATGAAAATGAGTTTCTTTTCACTCAGTTATTACCACTCTCATCCTGGCTCTCCCACTTTAAGCATTCCCACTTTCGGGTAACGAATGAGAATGTCACTGAGTGGGAAATAATCTACAAAATTTATACATCATTATCAACAGATCAGTAAAAAGGCTTAGAACAGACGCTTAACCAGTAGAACGAGATGTAAACAAAAACTATCACATCCAAAAATTGGCTTTTCACCCATTCTTTAAATTTAATTAATTTTAAACTTTTCCTCGTACTTTATTTTTTTTCCTTCCGTCTCCAGTTTTTCCTTACCTGTTCGACGCTGTCTCATATCGTCTTAATTATATTTTTTTAAATTAAAAAAGATTTTTCAAGGAAAAACTTTGCAAATATTTTTATCGTGGAAAAAAAAAGTTTTAAACTTTCCCAACTGACTCATGTCTTTTCAAGGACCAAATCTCGAAATATACGTTAGAAAAAACGACCGAACTCGGATGAATTATGTTTTGTGGACTGAGCTTAAAGTATGAATTTTTTTTTTTTTTAACAAACTTTAAATTTTGATGGAATAATGGATAAATATTTCATATAACCTTCATTAACCTTGGTTTTGCTTCGGCCCGAATTGTTCATTCTGACGAAGGTCAAGCTTGTCACTCCACCTTAGAGATCTTATAAGCCCAAAATCACACGTTCTGCTGTTAAATTTCGAAAGTACAGAGATACTATGTTACAGTATATCTGTTTTATGATAACATTTCTCACCTTAAGTTTACAGTACAACAATACAATTCGATGTTATATATATATATATATGAGATATTCCGCGCAAGACGAGAGAGAGAACGAAACAAATGAAAAAATGAGGTAACCACCCGGGAATCGAACCCGGGATCTTCCGATTGCCGGTCAGATGCGATAACCATTACACCATGGGCCTCACTCTTCCAAATGCCGTAATTCTTCTACATACTCGCAGAAACCAATGCCCCAAGGGGGCACCCCCGCATGCCGTAACACTATATACATTTAACTGCAAACACGCAGTATAATATACAAGCGTCGTTCTTTACGTTAATTATACTGCGTGTTTGCAGTTAAATGTATATAATGTTACGGCATGCGGGAGGTGCCCCCTTGGGGCATTGGTTTCTGCGAGTATGTAGAAGAATTACGGCATTTGGAAGAGTGAGGCCCATGGTGTAATGGTTATCGCATCTGACCGGCAATCGGAAGATCCCTGGTTCGATTCCCGGGTGGTTACTCATTTTCATTTGTTTCGTTCTCTCTCGTCTTGCGCGGAATATCTCCTATACAAGCGTCGTTCTTTACGTTAATTATACTGCGTGTTTGCAGTTAAATGTATATAATGTTACGGCATGCGGGAGGTGCCCCCTTGGGGCATTGGTTTCTGCGAGTATGTAGAAGAATTACGGCATTTGGAAGAGTGAGGCCCATGGTGTAATGGTTATCGCATCTGACCGGCAATCGGAAGATCCCGGGTTCGATTCCCGGGTGGTTACCTCATTTTTTCATTTGTTTCGTTCTCTCCTCTCTCGTCTTGCGCGGAATATCTCCTATACAAGCGTCGTTCTTTACGTTAATTATACTGCGTGTTTGCAGTTAAATGTGTGTATATATATATATATATATATATATATATATATATGATGCAAAGCCATAAGGAAAGAAAAAAAAATTATTCCAAGTTCTTTCGTGTATTCAGAATACACCTCGTTAGGGAATGAAGGGAGAAGGCAAAATGAAAATATATACGTATGTACATTAGAACAGAGAAATGAAAAGATATTAGCACAAGGTTAACAAGCACTGATTAAAGGCAAATGACATTTTTGAAAGATATTGTCAATTTTATACATTCCCGCACTGTTATTGAAATTATTTTTAAAATGGATGGATGCACATTCTAGAACAGGGGTTCTCAACCCACTTACTTCCATTACCCACCTGAAGCATTGGCGCTCACCCCGTTACCCAATGACGCGTAAATTAACCAAACGTTAAAGAAGTAATTTATAATCATACAACTGTCTTTAAAAGCCACTCCTAAATAAAATATGTATGGCTTCCATTACCCGCCTGGATATCCCAAATTACCCCTTTGGGGATAATTACACACCGGTTGAGAACCCCCGTTCTAGAATATTCCTTTCAATTATACGTGTTTTCAATGAGCACTTTAGAACTATCCCACTTGATACTATGATTACATCTATACATATTGTTAAACAATGCATTACAATTATTTGCTGTTCTACACGCATATTTATGCTGTTTCAACCTGATTCTTTATTAAGCTATATATATATACACTGAACACGATAAAACACTATCTGTAAACTGAAACGGAAAATAATTTCAAGAGTACGACGTACCTCCCAGAAACCTGAACTCAAAATAAAATTTGGAAAAACTTAATATACCTTACCTTTTCCTTGTTTTGTAATTACAATCTCAATATTTCTTCAGTATATCTCTTAATTCTCTTTATAATCCATTTTAGTTCTTTCGTCCTTATTCCTATAAGTATCATTGAGGTTTTTCCACCACTATTTGTTATTACCGTTATTATCATAAAATGATGATATTATTATTATTTTTATATATTTTGAAAAAATTAATACGTATCGAGACTGAAATTGTTTAATCAATAGGAACACTAGATAATTAACCTATTTTTATAACTATCTTTAAATTTTAAAATAGCTTTTACTGAAGTATTCAGAGCTGTAAAAGCATCGTATGTCGTATTTTTTCAGCAAAGATGTGTTGTAGCAAAAACGTATTTGCATTTGAGATCGCTCTTGAATTCAGAGCAGTTATTTTTGTGTTTTTATGGGTTCTGTTGACATGGTTGGGCCGAGAAGGAAAGTTAAAAAATTGGAATAACAGTTTTAAAATGATGGATGTAACGTTGTCAAATCTACTTCACGCACTCCTATTCTTACACCTTATAATGTATCCAGTTTTACCATTTTATATTTTAAACGTACACGCGGTGAATTCGAGTCGTGAAGATACAATATGTACTTTATTGTATCTTGAAATTTTTCACAAAGGTTTTCTGTTTTCATACAAGTGGAAAGTAACACGTTTTTTCTACCCCTCATATTGGTCACAGAAGGGAGAAAGCTATACGCATACCCAACGCATGCACGCAGGGGACCTTTAACCCTTTGTCGGGTAGTGTGATTTTACTGATTTTGTTCTGGCTAACGCCAGACGATTTTGTTCAGTCTCGAAAAGACCTCTGTGCAGTAAAGGATTAAGCAAACGTCTCTTAACCCTTTACTGCACAGAGGTCTTTCCGAGACTGAATAAAATCGTCTGGCGTCAGCCAGAACAAAATCAGTAAAGTTACACTGCGCGCAAAAGGTTGAACCTAACGCATAGGTATGCTGTTTTGCATTAGGTCTTGCGGGAGTTATCATATTTAACGTAGAGTATGGCTTATATGTTAGACGTACAGTCCCCTGCAATAGTTCTGCTCCACCCTCATTCTCTCCTCCTCTTCCTCTTTCTATTCCCCCTCTCGTCTCGTCCTCCCCTCTCCCTACGTCCTCTCTCTCTCTCTCTTTTCCCTCCTCCTGTCTCCTTGTTATTTTCCTTCGATTTACCTTCATTCTTATTTTCCTTACCCTGATACTACTACATGACCTTTCTCTTACCAACCCCCCCAACCCCCCCGCTTCCCGATTATTACCTCCTCCCATGTCTCTTATTCCTCCCATCCTATCGACAACTACTTTTGTCATTTGTGTTTTTGCATTCTTTTTTTTTTTTACCTTCCCCTCCTAATCCATTCTCTTTTACATAATAACTGACTCACTCATCCACTCACGCATTTAATTTTTAATAAAACTTCCTCTGTAAATACTAAAAAATAATCTTGTTTCTCTTTTAAATAATACACCAAAAATGACGACATTACGAGATCAAACCGTCGACATGGCATCGCACAATAGCTGAAATTAATCATCATAATGGAGAGGAATACAACACTTATTTGTAAGTGTTAATATCGAATCACGATATGACAAAAAGTATTGCATCACGAATGATCCCAAAATTCGAGACACTAATTGGGCGTATCAGATTACGATTCGAATAGCATCTAATTTTAAACTGATTTGAACCCAGCAACGAAATATATTAAATGATATATACTAATATATATGTAAAAATGAATAATTGTAACATTCATTTTTGCATATATAGTCCAAACTCCCGTGGCACTCTAACTGTATATAAAATGCAAATTTGGAAAAAAAATTAATTTTCTATTTTATTTTTGCTAGGTAAATGATGAATTCTTTCTTTTTCAAATTACCTAATAATTTTATAGATTAAGCTTAATCATATAATCGTGTTAAATTCTGTAATGTTCATTTTTTATACATTCTCTCTTAGTTGTAAAAGATGAAGTCATAACTTGCCAAAACTCTAAATTAACACTTGACTTAAAATTTTAAGCATTTAATTTTGGCTCATGTACATGTTTAATTTTAATCCATAATAAAATGCATATTTCAATTTCCATTTTCAGTTAACTCGGCAAATCATGATAACATTCGATCTGTCAATATGCTGTTTAAAAGAAAAATATGATTTCATCTTCAAATATCTTGCTTATCTGCTAGTATGCTGTTATAGCCAAAATTTACCTTTATCTTCAAATATTTGCAAAAAAAAAAAAAAAATCAGCCTATTGAGAATAAAAAACAAAACAGGTCAACATTAAATAATAATGAGGAGGTCACCAAATTATTAGAATATAAACTCTTGTAATTTTTCAAATCATCATTCTGACTATTCTGATCTAACCAAGAAGCTGAAGCATTACCTGTAATACAGTGCGTTCGAAAAGTATCTCCGCAGTGCTATGTTAAACGCATAGGAAATTGAAAAACTACAATGTTTTCATTCAACCATGATTTAGTGATTTTATTACATAACCTTTTGATTTTACAGCATGTGTTGAAAGTGTTTTCCACCATTTTGCAGGCACAGAGCAACTCATCTACACTTGTGAAACACTTTTTTTTAAAGTGTTGGTTGACTGCGGAGAGACTTTTCGAACGCACTGTATTTTAGAAGCAGTAAAATTCAGTCAGAGGATCTCTTTGTCTTCTCCTTTGAGCCCTGCTTTCTCTAGAGAACTTAGTTTTAAAATAGAATAAATAATTTCCCGATACGCTGCAAAAAGAATCGGGGAACCGTAAGATAATTTAGTAAGTTTTCACAGAATCCTCCGATCCACTACCAGAAGAAATCGGTGTGTAGTATAATAGAAACTACTACGATTCCCTACACAGTACCAGCTACCCCAGAGTGAGAAAATCCATTGCTGCCACCTAATCAGAACCCTCGTGAACCTCGAACCACCCAAGGCCATACACGGAGGGTTAACATATATGTTACAGGATAACTGCCCTGTTCATACTGCCAGGATACTCAGACGGTGGTTTCAGTAACAACGACATTTCGAGCTGCTGAACTGGCCCACCAAGGGGTGTGATCTAAATCCCAATGAAAATGTATGGGCAAATGTGGTTAACGCTTGGGAGCCTGGGCAGGAGAGGACATCTTAGCACCTGCTGGAATACACCATGGGAGAGCGGGAACTTTTCCGCAGGAACCCACAAGTCATCTACAATCACGTGTATCCGTTCCAAATAGGCTACGAGAGGTCATTAATAATAATGGAGGATGGACCAAGTATTGAGTAATTGTGTATAATGATGTTATGGTTGTGATGTAGTAAATATATATTTATTTACTTGAACAATTGTCAGTTCCTTATAATTTGAACATTGTTTTGTATGTTCTTAAGAAAATCCCTAAATTTACTTGATTCATGTTTATTTTTGTAATAAAAATTTTGAACTATGTTGTTATTTCTCCATGGATAGACCTTTTTCTGGATAATAATTTGTTGATGGTGCATGAAATTTAAACAAATATTATTGCCTGGAGAAAAAGTCGATACAACAACTTATCTTACACTTTAACTATAACATGGCCACATCAAAATCCTATGATTGAAAGTTTTTAAAGTATCCCATGTTTGTGAAATAACCTAACTACTCTATTCCCTAAATTTAGGAATAATGCATGAATAAAATACATAGTCGTCCTAGCATTACCACCAAAACTACAGTAAACAATATGCTTATTCTGTCATTGGTTTTCAAAAAATAAAAGTATTACTATGACAATACCTGATGGGGGAGGAGAGAGAGGGAGTGAGGGTGGGGGACTGGGGTTTAAGAGAGAGTGCGTTGTTTTCACATCTCGGAGAGGGTGGAGCGGAACTATTGCAGGGGACTGTATATGCAGGAAATTTCCATATTTATTGTATTGCCTAAATTCATACGTGTAGTTTTGCGCGATTATTATTTTCACATATCAATTGTAAAGCAATTTTATAAACACGTTATCCTATAAAATATGTTGATTTAGAAGTTGGTACGTTGTATTTTTCACTTCTCATAAATCTACTAGCTTTTAAACTTTTAGTTTACGTATAGTTTCATACAAGAGAGCACAAGGAAGCCAACGGGAGACCCATTGCTCAAATGGATATGTCGTGTGCTGGAATACAATTTGCGCTTATGTGTATAATTTTCGACATGAACAGTTATTTGCAAAATTTATATTTATGTTTGTATGATAGTGATTCGCTATCGATCTAAATTGATCCAACGGAACACACAAATTTGTCTAATCTGTGTTTAAATATATTTGTTGTGTTGTAGTGTGACTCAAATATATTCTATGATAATTATCTACACAACTCTGAACCACGGGTTAAAAGACTGTTAATTAACGTAGAATCGTATTCCTTTTAATTATGATGATTAGGACTCCGTTATATAAATCTCAGAGAGACTCTCTTATCATCCTTATGAAAATCTTTTAAAAAATGTATCTCAGTCGTATCTCCTTTTAGTTTTGTTTTCTTCATTACAACATATATTAGCGATTAAAAGCGTGGGTTTATAAAAACAATATATGGTACTAAATTTTGAGTTATACAGAGTGGCCCAAAATTACAGAGTAAACTATGTATCAGGTAATTTTGAAAGAAAAAAAAGGTACTTATGTATTGTCGGGACTACCAAATTTATTATGTACTTTTGCTCTCGTCATTTTCATTTAAGTTAACAAAAATATCAACTTAACCTAACCACTCATCAAGGGCGTACA
>JAJOZX010004753.1:40000-197500 GCA_023014485.1 Bathynomus jamesi
TCCCAACCTAACATTAACCTAACCTAACTTAATTTAATCCAACCTAACATTAACCTAACAATTTAACCCAACCTAACAATTTAACCCAACCTAACATTAAACTAACCTAACATTAAACTAACCTAACATTAAACTAACCTAACATTAAACTAACCTAACATTAAACTAACCTAACATTAAACTAACCTAATGAGAATGATACGAGTTAGGAATACCTATTTGAAAATGGCTCGTTTGAGATTCTCACTTTCCTATTCATGGGCGCAGCAGAATCAAATGGAAATGACGGTGAGTGAGAGTAAACTCATCGACACTGTAATAAACTAACTTAAGAAATATAAAAAAAATAATATAGAAAGGATAAAAAAAATTATTTTCAGCCGGTAACAACGGTGCCCTCATTAAGGTAATAATAATACATAATAAAAAAAAATTGGATACCAACTGCAACACCAACCTAGAATTCGAGACAACTAATAAACGGGAAAAAAAAAAAAATAGAAGGAAACCTCGTATATCTGGCTACCTGATGTTTTATCATTTTATGATTTCTTTTATAGCATTATAAAAAAATCGTCCATCTCGCAGTATTCCAAGTTTGAGTTGAAACTATCCCTTTTTTTTTTCTATAAAATTATTCTAAAATCTTTGACACAAATCCGACGCTTTCTTTAAAATCTATATATTCTCTACGTTAATCGTTTGATTGTACTCTTTTCCTTAACTAAATAGATGTTACAGGCGAAATATTTTTCCCCATTAGTATGTGCAGGAAGAAAGGGGCCAAGGACGAATGACCGCAAAAATGCACCCCCTCCTGCCTTCCACGGAGGAAGAGAACTAGAATCAAGGTTCAGGATTTCCAGGATGCCTGGACACACCGTTTGAAAGATTGCGGGTCAAAGACAGGTGGAAAGATGGATTGAGGAAGTGTGTTCCAGAGTTCACCGGTTGAGTAAATGAAAGATTAAAAATACCTATTAACCCTTGCGTTAGAGAGTTGTATAGAAAAGGAATTAGAAGGTGTCGAAAGTCTGGTACTACGTGCTCTCCTTAAAGGAGGTATGCAGTTAGAGAGTTCAGAAGAGCAGTGTCCGTTATAATAGCAATAGTAGAGAGAGAATGAGGCAACATTGCAGCGAAGAGAGAGGGACTAAAGACAGTCAGTAAGAGGCGGAGAATTGATGAGACGAAAAACTTTTGATTCCACCCGGTCAAGTAGAGCTGTGGGGGTTCAGCCACCCAACACATGAGAAGCGTACTCCATACAGGGGCGACAAGATCCCTGTACCGAAACAGCAAATGAGTAGGGGTGAAGAAACTGCGGAGCACACCTAACCTCTTAGAAGCTGTTTTAGAAAGAGTGCATACGTGATCTTTCTAAATAAGATCACGACAAAAGGAAACGCCAAGAATGTTAAGAGAAGAGAAAGTATTAAGTTGTGTTATCGTTGAAGGTAAAAGGAAAGTCGTGTGGGACACTGTGACGAGTAGAAAGATGAAGGAACCGAGTTTTTGAGGTACTGAAACCACAAGATTTTCTCTCACCCAATCAGAGATAGTAGAAAGATCAGAGGTTAGGTGCACCATAACCGTCCTACGCGAAGCAGTGACTGTTGCGAGGGATGCTTTGGGAAGCAGGTGGAGAGGTGAAGAGTGGAATCATCGGCATAGGAGTTGACAGAACAGGAAGTGAGACTTAATACATCATTGATAAATAAAGGGAAAAGAGTGATAGGACAGAGCCCTAAGGAACACCACTATTAGTAGCTTTAGGAGAAGAACAGTGGCCATTTATAACCACAGCTATAGATCGTCCAGACAGGAAATCAGAGATGAAGGCACAGACAGAAGGATAGAAACTTTTGGAGGGCAGTTTGGAAATTAAAGATTTGTACGAGACTATCAAAAGCTTTTGATATGTCTAGTTCAATCGCAAAGGTTTCACTGAAATCCCGAAAGGAGGATGACCAAGTCAGAGATATAAGCGAGGAAATCGCCGGTAGAGCGTCCATTGCGGAACTCATACTGACAATCTGAAAGAAGATTGCGAGAGCTGGAGGGTTGAGAGCAGTCACCCTTCTTTGGGACAGGCTGAATGAAAGTAAACTCGCAGCAGGAAGGAAAAGTAGGAGATGGAGGAATAGCACCTGAATTGTCCAGGATTGAGTTGGAGGCGAAAGTCTGAGCGAAGAGTTCAGCTTTATTGGGAGAAGAGGCAAGTAAGCCGTCGGGATAAAAAAGAGGAGCGAAAGAAGAAGTAGAGTTGTTGGGTAGGTTCTTGGTTCGGTGTCAGAAAGAGCGAGAAGAATTGGATAGGTTTTCACATTTTTGTCTGATGAGGGAATTTTTGGAGAGTCGAAGAACGGATTTTGCGCAGTTCCAGACAAAAATATAAGGTATGTGAGAGTTTGGAGTTGGATGATGACGGTATATACACTGGCGTTCAAAATTATGGAAACACTTTTTAAAATGCTGATTATGTAATAATAATAGAATTCTTTTAATTCTTTTTATACGTTACAGGAAGTAAAATGATGTGTGTGTCCAATTAAAGAGCTTTCAAATGTGGTGTTTTGTACATGAAGACTTACGAGCAATTAATCAATATTGAAATAAATTTTATTTAATGGTGACATCACGTTTTGATTAAAATAATTGTTTATGTTCACAGAAATATTGATATTATTGGTTAGAATGTTTTTTTTTTGTAATTTTTATTTATGTATTTTATTCCATTTTCCTTCAGAAATGTAATTTGACTCGTGAAACCTGCAGCTGAACATTGTGCCCTTCTCTTACGGATATCTCTGGTATAATGGCTCTTGCAAAGGACATATCATACGAAAACAGACTCAACATTAATTAATACCTTCTTGATGAAGAACTACAGAGACAAATAGCCAATAAAGTGCAGGGGACGTTTTTAAGCTTTCAGAATTCTCGGTGCAAGGTTCCGAGGGGGCCTGCTTTAATCACCCTAACTTATTTGTGTTAATCCGAAATATTTGCGTTATCTGAAATAAAACGACAAATGCTCATCAATATTTGTTTCTTAAGGACTGTCGCATTACAATGAGTAAGGACAAGGGGCCCGCGAGGTAAGGGGCCCGTCGGTGTACCGCACCCATTGCACCATGTTAAAAACATCCCTGATAAATGGAAGTGTAATGAACAAAGTAAGCCGACGGCGAAAAAGGAAGACCTGGGAAAATGAAGACAAATACATGATTTTATTGAGCAAATGCAACAGAAAGAATATTACCGTTCGAATAGCTGCTGAAGTGAATGCGTCATGCAACGGTAGCATTTCTACTTCAACAGCGAATAGATGTCCGAGGGAGGTTGGGTTGCTACTAGAAAGCCGCTTTTGCCAGTCTTGGAGCGACCATTTTTGGTGATTTTATGCCAATTTCAAACGTTTGGCTCTATTTTTTTTGTCGCAAAAGCGGCTTTCTGGTAACAACTCGGCCCATTAAACTAACCTCCCTCAAACGTCTCTTCGATGTTAAAGTAGAAGTGTTGCTATTGCGTATGCATTGTCTTCAGCAGCTATTCGAATGCTAATATTCTTTCTGTGGCATTTGCTCAATAAAACCATGTATTTGTCTTCTTTTTCCGAGGTCTTCCTTTTTCGCCGTCGGTTTACTTCGTTCATTACACTCTCATTTCTGCGAATGACGAGAGAGGGTTTTGCTCACCGTGGAGAATGAAACTCCCACTTTATTGGCTATTTGTCTCTGTAGTTCTCATTAAGAAGGTATTAATTAATCTTGAGTCTATTTTCGTATGATATTTCCTTTGCAAGAGCCATTATACAGAGATATCCGTAAGAGAAGGGCACAATGTTACCAAACAATGTTCAGGTGCAGGTTTCACGAGTCAAATTACATTTTTGAAGGAAAATGGGATAAAATGTATAAATAAAAATTACAGAAAAACATTCTAATATCAATATTTCTGTGAACATAAAATTATTTTAATCAAAACGTGATGTCGTCATTAATACAATTTCTTTCTATATTGATCAATTGCTCGTAAGTCTTCATGTAACAAAACACCATATTTGAAAGCTCCTTAATTGGAGACACATCATTTTACTTCCTGCAACGTATAAAAAGAATTAAAAGAATTCTATTATTTTCATATAATCAGCATTTTAAAAAGTGTTTCCATAATTTTGAACGCCGGTGTATATATGTATGTGTGTGTGTGTGTGACGACAGAGACGCCTTCATATACTTTCTCGATTTCCACCTTACAATAAACCCGCTGTTCCATCGACAACCACGACCAAGATGATGTCACATCGCGAGAATCACTCGAGGCTTTCCCTCTGTTTTGAACTTCGTTATAAGGGACCCCCTGGCACGACGCCTCGATCGCATCTCACCTCGTTCTCCAGTGACACGAGATATTTCACCATGTAACAACGTGTAACAGGCCCCATTCGCCTGGTGTCATTCACCTAACTTTATATAAAGATTTTCATTACCTCGAGCGTTTTGACTTCTCCAAATGTTCCCTTCGAAAGCTTTTGAAAAGACCGTTTAGAGCACTAAAATTTTAACATTATGGAGTTTATTCCAGTGCAATATCCTCATTTCTGAATTAAATTTCAACGTAGAAAGCGAACTTAAATGACGATGAAAATATTGTGTGTTTAACTACATTGCTTCAGTATCGCCTTCAGCTTTATCGGAATTCTAAAGTTTTGGAATCCCATCGGCGAACGAAACTTCAAATATGGCATTTCCTCTTAGTATAGATGCAACCATGCACTTCCGATGATACTTAATTAAGATTCGGATTTAGATTTGGATCTGAGTGTAGAATTAAGTTATGAATGAGCCTCACATTCGGTTAAAAGGAATTTTTAAACTGACAAAAGTTAGGTTTGTTACTTTTTAAAAATAGGAAACCAACGCGAATGGTAGTATTTAAACCTTAAACTGCATTGCTAAAATGAGGAAAATTATTCGCATTGTATGATATGCTGCTTTCTATTAAATTCAACCTTTAATAGTTGTTGCCAACGTTTTGTCGTTTTCGAAAGACTTTACACTTATCTCTAAGTACCACCCTACGTTGTATAGGGTGGCCACAAAGTCTCTTTGCCGTAATATCACTGCAAAGGGACTTTGTGGTCACTCTGTATATTAAATATAATGTTACTCGCTGAGATATGTCCTCGCTGCATCACTATACATTTCTATTACTAGAGATACTTATACACGTAACCCGACTTGAAACAAGGTTAAATAATATTTACAGGTACATGTGGAAAGAAAGTATAAGAATGGCGAAGCCCTTCATCAGAGAAATACATTAGCTTTTTACTTTCATGGGTAAGGCCCCAAATTACGACTGACCCGAATGAGTCTTTTATCACAAAATTTATCACTTACCATTTAGATTAATTGGATTCAGTTCGGGGCACTAAAAGCGATCGGATGACCTTCGACCAACTAATTTGCAGTTTCATTACATTTTCTTCCTTCTGTTACCCCTCTCGTCACTCCATCCTCTCTTTCTTTTGTCTCGTCTTCAGTCCATTATCAAAAACCTACAAGAAATTTAGATCAAACCAATCAAATTTCATAAGTTATACGAGTCAATTCAAAAATACTAAAACCCAGTGAAAGCCATTCCAACTTTTGGAGGTTTTTATATCAAACAATATCTTCTAAAATTTAAAAAGAGTCGGTACAGTTAGAATTATGGTTTATATTAAACCCATAAAATGTTCTTTCCATTTTAATTAAAAAAGTAAAAGTTAACATAAATGTCCAAACTTTGTAATTTATAGGTTCGTCTAATTTCTTCTCAGGGACCAAAAGTCTAAATTTTAAACTCATCATCGCCTCAAAATGTGAACATTTCACTCAAACTTTTTCTCAAAATTTTAAGGGAATAGTCTTTGTTGTCGCGTATATTGTGGTCTACGTCATCTGCACACATTCTTCGATACGTAAATGGATGTATAGTAGGTTTAGCCGTCTTTCTGCTTTATGGTCCACTATATCTGGAAGCGTAACTGTACTTTGACCTTCTCATACATCAAATTTTTCACTTTTACATCCTCAGACATTATTTCAGTTTTTACTAGTTTTAACAATAAAAAGGTTTGTTATACGTTTACTGATTTTAGTTGAACATTCTGCATCGTAATATATCCTATATACTATTGAGCTAAAATGTGTGTGTGTGTGTGTGTGTGTGTGTGTGTGTGTGTGTCCGCTTGCTTCGGAACCGTGCACAGACTAAACGGCACATCGGAAAATTCTGCAACCACTACCAACTGATAGCCCATGAGCTGCCGATGTGCTCTGTCAAGTTTCCCGGTCCTAGGTCACAATTACTGGGTCCGAAGGCCCCAGCACCGCGATAAAATTACAGAAAAGAACGCAGCCGTGAAAATCTTGAGCTTCTATAATGTCACAGTGCTACCCGCCAGGGGGTAGTGAGGGAGGGGTGGGGTAATTGGGGGAGTGGGGGTGGGGGTAATGGGGGGTGGGGATAATGGCGTTTTTTACTTTTGTATGTGGGGGTAATGGGGAAGTGGGGGTGGGGGGGTAATGGGGAAGTGGGGGTGGGGGTAATGGGGAAGTGGGGGTGGGGGTAATGGGGGAGAGGGGTGGGGGGTAATGGGGGAGAGGGGTGGGGGTAATGTGGGTAATGGCGGTTTTTTAAATTTTGTAGCTGGATCACAGTGCTACCTGCCCGAAGGGACAAGTTGTACAACGGTCGCGAGCGATAGCGAGCTACCGCTTGTCCTGTCTAATACAGATTAACTAATAACCAGATAGGTCACTTCCATAAATAGCAACCAACCCACACATACCACTATTGCCTACTCAACATTGATTCAGACCACCACTCAACCACGACATTACTCACTAACCTCACACAGCACGTCATGGATGACCAACTCCAGACGACCAGCTCAACGTACATTATTAGTAACAATAGACATTAGTAAAGCATTTGATGCTATCCCACGCTTTCCTCTCATAAACAAAATACTCAACACAAACCTGCACAATAACACCAAAAGGTGGCTGAGCAACTACCTTTCAGGAAGATACATGTCACATTTAATGGCAAGTCATCCAAAAACAAGCTTTTTCTGAACGGGGTCCCTCAAGGCTCTATTCTCTCACCAACACTGTTCAACTTATATATGCATGACATTCCAACACCCATAGATAACAAGCTTACCTTATCATCATATGCAGATGACATCACTCTAACATCCACCCACAACAACATCGACACCGCTACAAATAATCTAGAAACATACATAAACAGTATACAAAACTGTCTCTCACACAATAGACTCAAAGTAGCGCCCACAAAATCAACCATCACCTTGCTAACAAGCAACACAAAACAACACCAGATAACTCCACAGCTTACACTTAACACCGGTAGCATGGGCGCAAAATGTTAGGGTGCAATGCAATTGCAAATATTGATCAATGTTGCAAGAGGTTATGCAACAAGGGGGAGGGGTTATCCCCAAGCTGAAATGAAGGGAAGTCCACCTGACCTCTTTGGGGAAGAAGCTGGGACGGCCTCACTCCCGCAAAGTGGTATACCTAACCTAAGAATGGGTCTTCGGGGAGAAGTTGGGACGGCCTCAACCCCCAAAGGGGTATACCTAACCTAAAAGAGAAAGGAGGAGATAGGAGTGTTCGCTCGGCTGCTGCCAAGCGCATATTGTTTTTGTTTTTTTCTGTTTAAGGTGCTTTCAACCCTGCTGGATTATTGACACCATTTTTTTTTTTTTTGTAGAGAAAGGTGGTGAAAGAAGTAGTAGAAGAAGTAGATATATAGCCCACTATTACCCCCAAGCGCATACTAAGAATCCATTGAGCGCCCGCTGTATTATAAGATCCTAATCAGCCAGTTGGCTTAACTGGTTGAGTTGCCAGATTGCGCTATTTATTTAATTAAAGCATATATTCTTAACAGTTGGCTTTCCGCCAGTTGGCATAATCCGTCAGCTGGCTTAATCCGCCAGTTGACTTAGAAGACCTAACCAGCCATTTGGTATAATTAAATAATAACGTTTATATATACAACCAACAGAATTAAATAAAACACCATCACAGCACTCTTTATTTAGACGAATTATTGGAATGGCATAATCCTAGTCGAGGGTGTACATGCATTTATGTGCGTTTGTCCCCTTCAGCAGGCTTAAACCGCCAGTTCGCTTAACCCGCCATTTGGTATAATTAAATAATAACGTTTATATATACAACCAAAAGAATTAAATAAAATACCATCACATCACACTGTTTATTTAGACGAATTATTAGATCCAATCTCACGAAATATATTGAAAATAAATATACAATCCTATACAAGCGAAGGAATATATGCAATGAAAAATAATAATAGCATACGAATTATGAACGAGTAGTATATATATATATATATATATATATATATATATATATATATATATATATATATACAGTGCCCGCGAAAAGTATCCGATCACCCTTGAAATTTGTATTTTTTACATAAAAAACAATGTTTAAATGTATACTAACCTTATATTAGTATTTTGTCATCTGTCCTTTGGTTTGGATGACTTGTTCTAGACGTTTTGGCATGGATTTAATCAAGTTTTGACAAACTTCCACTGATATTTCCTTGCACCATACCTTTTTGATGGCCTCTTGTAATTTTTCGACTGAGCCAGTGTCGTGGCATTCAACCTTATTTTTTATTATTAGCCACAGATTTTCTATCGGATTGAGATCTGGACTATTACCAGGCCAATCGACAATATCAAATTTATTGTCAGTAATCCATTTTGTCACTATTTTGGCCCTGTGACATGGTGCACCATCATGCATGTATGTTTTTGTCCTTTGGATTGCCATTGCCATTGGAAGTTTATCCTGTAGCATTGCTAAATACCGTGCACCATTCATAGTTGTGTTCTTCGGAAGAAAATATAAGTTTCCACGCCCATAGTAACCGAAACAACCCCAAACCATCACACTTGGAGGGTGTTTCATTGTCTTTAGGGTGTATTTAGGGTCCATCCTATTTGAGCCAATAGGCCGGCGAACCTTTTTTGGACAACTTCTGAATGTCAAAAATGTCGACTCATCGCTAAATAAAACCTTCTTCCAGTCATCAACAGTCCAATGAATGTATTTTTTACAAAATGCGACGTTTTTTACGCATTTTTTCATTAATGAACGGTTTCTTAGCAGCATGGCAAGATGGTAATCCGAGTTCTTTTTGGAGCCGCTCCTGGATAGTTCGTTCAGAAACACCAGATAACAAATTATTCATATTAAATTTTATTTCTTTCGCAGTTATTGTTGGGTTTTTCAATACTAAACGTTTCATAAGTTTGTCTGTTCGCGAATTTGTTTTTCTCGGTCTGCCAGATCGTTTTTTAGGGACTGGCGTGTTAGGCCACCATTGTTCTTAGCCCGTGAAACCCATAAATTAACGGTACTTTGGGATATGTTTAATTCCTTAGCTATCTGTCTCTGTGATTTCCCACATGCATGCAAAGCAACAATAGCACCTCGACAATCACTCTTAAGTTGTTTTTTAGCACACATTATATATAAATTTTATTTACACCACTTTCTGTAAAAAAAAAAAAAATATCAAGAAATTTACACAAACAGTGAAATCTGACAAATTTGAGACACAGCCACCCGCAACGAAGGCTACCAGAACACTAATTTGAGAATGCGTTGGATAGCTCTCATATCAGCGAGCAACCTCAAAGTTACCAGATGTCGCTAGAACAAATAGAAAGTGAATTACGTGTCTCTGAATATCAAGGGAAAATATTGTATTTTCTTGAGTGATCGGATACTTTTCGCGGGCACTGTATATAGTGGACCTAGTTTTAGCCGTTTAAGGTGATAATGATTTAATTGTATGCTAATGACTGATTGATGCAATGATTGCTTATTAATGATAGGCTGGGTTAATAATTTATGATGTAAAGTATCACCAATTGAAAAGTAGCTAATGGAGCAGGCCCACCATACTATTGGAAGCGACCGGAATGGCAGCGAGGGTCACCATCTTGGATTACACCCAAGCAAATTAATATTAAGGTGATAAAAAGTACCTCTGTTTTGTATTTTATTATAAAAATAAATATGTTAATTGTCACAGTGACTCACCAGAGAATTGACAGTGATTATGGCTAGCCTTTACGTTATGCTTATGACATAGAAACTTAGCTAAGATGAATGATTAATAGCTTAATTGACACGTAATACATTCATTGATGATATGTAAATGGCATGCAACATGGGACATTGAGTGAGCCTAATAATAATGGATTGATGACGCGCGTTTATGGATAGGCCTAATGATAGCTGAGAGAAATATGATCATTTACATAAAGGTAATTATATAATGCTAAGTTGGTACACCTTAGATGGATTATAGAAACAAGGTGTTGCCTAATGATAATTTGAAGGGATGTACACTGTAAATGAATTAGGCCTGCAGTAAAAAACTTAGTTATCACACAAATATATAAATGAACACAATAGCGGATGATATGAATTACAGTTTTCTGAAGGACACTTGAATTAGGAAATAGGCCTACTGCGTTTAACGAGTCAGTTGGAACGTTTAATTACACACTTTGGAAGTATAGCCTACCGTTCGGCGGTAGGCTAATGTAGGCTTCACAAAAGTACGTAGAAAAGGATGCGCTTATCTTACCGGGAACGATGAGAACCTTTGTTGAAGTGTCGAGTGAACCTATTACTGTAGGCTCGAAGTGTCGTTGATCGTTAAGCCTCTCGAGATGATGGAGATGTTTGATGTAGGCTGCGTAGAACGTAGGCCCGAGTGTTGTTGCTTCTCTAGGCGTAGGATGGCCTATAAATGCCTATAATTGATCTTGTAGGTGTGGGTTCTAAGCGATGCTGACCTTCCCATCGAAGTTGTGTAACGGGCGCCGGTCGCCTCGAGTGTTGATTCGCTTGATGTAGAATTGAGGTGATGGGGCGGCTGAAGTCGAAACGGCGCTGGGCCTCGAAGGATTGCTTCTGCAGGCTGACGGCGGTAGGCCTTAAGTGATGATAGATCGAAGGCCTTGAAGGAAAGAGCAGGCCGCTCCTCCGGCGGGAAGCCGGAGGGCGGTTGACGTGATGAGATCTGCTCGTGGAGGTGGAAAGCGAGTGTGTGAGAGCGAGTGAGAGTGGAAACTCGCTTTTATACGTAGTTCCTGTGACGTAAGATTTCGCGCCAAATCTTGAGACGCCTTGCCCGCGTCCTTTAGTTGCTAAGGGCTCGCTTTTGGCGGCTTTTGGAAGAACAGACGCTTCATTGTTTGACTCTTTGCCCACGTGTGTCTTCCAAGAATGTTTGGTGAAGGCGTGGAAGAATAATTTGTCTGTCTACTTGTTGGTCTATTTCTTGTCGATCCGCTACATATATAACAAAAAAAATAATATACAAACCCGGACCTACCCAAATTGTTCATTCTGACGAAGGTAAAACTTTTCACCCGCTCTAGAACTACGGTTTAACGGGGAATCCAGCGCCCCAGCATTTTCTCATTCATCTCTTATACAAAATGCCTTCATAACAACATTTCTTTTCATTTCTTCTCACCTTCTCCCTCCAAAGAGGTCAGGTGGACTCTCCCAGCTTGCAGCTTGGGGATAACCCCTCCCTCTACCCCCTTTGCAACATTGATCAATATTTGTAATTGCATTGCACTCTAACATTTTTCGCCCATACTACTAACACCAACATTCCACCATAATCTAGTGGTGAAAGATCGGGGATACTAGCCAGCCACATATTGGGTTCGATAAAATCCGGTGTTTCGTTCTCAAGGAATGCAACAGTTTGGCGTGCTCTGTAAGCAGGGGCTCCATCTTGTTGGAAAGTATATCTTTCACCACTAATTCGTCGAATATCAGTTAGATAGAGTGGTAAAACATTTTAATATACTTTCCAACAAGATGGAGCCCCTGCTCACAGAGTACGCCAAACTGTTGCATTCCTTGAGAACGAAACACCGGATTTTATCGAACCCAATATGTGGCTGGCTAGTAGCCCCGATCTTTCACCACTAGATTATGGTGTTTGGGAAGCGCTGAAGTCCAAAGTTTACATCCCTGGTACCAATATAAGACACATCGATGAACTACGCGAAATAATTCTGCTCAGCTGGGAGAAGGTGTCTCAACGATATGTAAACAGGTGTATTGACCAGTGGTGTCCACGTTTGGAGGCTTGCGTTGAGCAGGAAGGGGGACACATCGAGCAACTTCTCAATTAAGACGAACAACATGCTAAGGTAAGCATCTATGAAGTTTGGGAACTCTAGTCCCCTTGCTTTTTTTAATATGACAGTTTACCTCTGAGGGGGGTCACTTTTTTTACCCACCCTGTATATTATATTTCTTAAATTCGGTCTCAATTTGTCCACTGATTGGTTAAATGGTCATCCACTTAATTGCTCATTACGTATATATCATAATATACACAGGGTGGCGTAGTATCGATACATTTTCTGTATCTTGTATCGTATCGCGGTATCCAGTGTTTTCAGTCAGAGTCTGGCTGTATATATATATTTATTATGATGCAAACCCACAAGGAAAAAGAAAAATGATTCCAAGGCCTTTCTGTATTCAGAAGTACACCTCGTCAAGGAATTCCCTTAAGAGGTGTACTTCTGAATACACGAAAGGCCTTGGAATCATTTTTCTTTTTGCTTGTGGGTTTGCATCATTCATTCATTTCACGTGTTTAATTGCGAAATTCATCCGACATATATATATTATATATATATACAGGGTGTCCCGTAAGTCTGGACCCATAGGGATTTATAATATATTTTTTTATTATGTTGCATGTAAACCATGTCACTGACTAGAGAGGAGAGAGTTCAAGTTATTTTGCTGGTCGGGACCCGCAGTCACCGGGAAGTGGCCGAAGAATTCAACAATATGCATCCAGACCGCGCACCAATCACACAGATGTGTTGGCAAGTTGATAGCCAAATTTAAGGAAACTGGATCCGTAGCTGACAAGCCTCGCAGAGGACCTTCAAGGACTGTTACGGAAGACGAAACCAGTACCAATGTGTTGGCTATCTTCGCTGTCAGTCCCAAGAAGTCACTTCGACGCATGTCCAGCGAAACTGGGACTATTTTGTAATTTTATTAATTTTGCCCTATGGGTCCAGACTTACGGGACACCCTGTATATATATATATATATATATATATATCGTAATACATATATTATTCATATATCTAGTATCGTAACGAGATACATTTTTGCCATTGTATCGAATATCGTATCGCGTTACTTTTTTGGCCCCAAATACACCACCCTGTGTATATATATTATATACATATGAGAGAGAGAGAGAGAGAGAGAGAGAATTTTTTTATAAATATACTCCTTGAGTAAAATATGATCAAATGTCAGAGTAAAGCTTCACGAGTTTAATTGCAAATTTAAACTTTGTATCTGTAATTTAAATTCTTTATTAAGTTTGTATTTATACTTCATCTTTAATGATAATTGGCGAATGAAATTTATACCTCAGAGCTTCTGCAATAATGAACTTTCAGTCGTAAGAGTAATTAACGAAGAGTCGCAGTTCAACGTGGAAAATAAGTAACTCATTAATACTATTTATGCTAACGCTTTTAAATCTTCCAACACTCAGTTGGATGACTCATTTTTTTAACAGAAAATAACGCGAATTATCGCGTTTGATCACCGAAGTACGGATGTTACGCGTAATATTAACGTTATACTCATATTTTATTAAGAACTAAAATATGAAGTACTCCAAGGAGTACAAGTACAGTTCATGTTATCTTGCCAGGTAATTTAAATCTTTTGAACCTTATATTTTTACTGTAAAATTTACCCGCATCTCTTTTAATTGGCTATTTTTAAACTTTTTATGTCGGAACATATAAGAACTGAGCAATATTTCAGTTTTGGTACTATTAAAGTTCTCAACGGAGGAATCGTTACTTTTAGAAGTTCTGAATGTATGTATTAGTGTTAATCTTTTGGCTTTATTTATTGTTACCTTACTCCAATGGTACTCATTGGGCGGCTCGCGAGCCAAATATATACAGGGTAGGCCAAAAGTCTGGATCCATAGGAAAATATTTATTTTAATACATAAATTACAACAAATGGTAAATACTTAAAATGAATATCAACTTTAACTCGTAAATGCGTATCCGTGATACTGTACAGTGGTTCGTACTCCAGTATAAACAACAAATTATAACAAATGCTCAAATTGGCGGCCTCTGACATCGACACTCTTAGGGATGGAATTTATGATTTTTAATAATTCTTCGAATTGAAGTTCTCGAGATGCGTGTTTCATTTGATAATCTTCTTGTTGACTTTACTGGACTATTCGTTAAAGTTTCACATACCATTGCAGAGGTATTTTCATCAGTTGCAGTTTTTGGACGACCAGAACGCCGTCGATCATGTACACTTCCTGTTTCTTTGAACCGTTTAAACAACTTACCAACAGTCGCATGTGTTACTGGATGCTTATCAGGATGATTTCTATTGAATTCGGTAGCAACTTCTCTGTGTGTAGCGCCCTGTCTTGCGTACATGAGCACAAGTTCTACCCGGTCTTCTGTTAGATTCGAAGCCATTTCTGGGCTGAAATAAAAAAAGTATTTGAGTGTTTATACTGGAGTACGAACTACTGTACAGTATCACGGATACGCATTTACGAGTTAAAGTTGATATTCATTTTAAGTATTTACCATTTGTTGTAATTTATGTATTAAAATAAATATTTTCCTATGGATCCAGACTTTTGGCCCACCCTGTATATAGCGCATTTGCCTCGCGAGCCGCGCAATGAGTACCACTGCCTTAAACCTACGCTTCTTGATATACACTAATTACACTATGCCAGTGGTACTCATTGCGCGGCTCGTGAGCCAAATGCGCTATATATATATATATATATATATATATATATGGCTCGCGAGCCGCCCAATGAGTACCACTGCCTTACTCTGTGTCTCGAATTTTGCACCGTCTGTCATAATCACTCGTCAATCGTTTACTTTTGAATTTCTTTGAATTTCCTGTCTATTTCGGTTTTAGAAATAGAAGAATCCAAATGCTATTTTACTCCCTCGGTTTTCCGTGATTTAAGAGTTCAAAATTTTAAAAGAGTTAAATTTCCTGTTGCTTTCCTCATATTAAATACTGTATCGAGGTTTCGGAGTCTTCATCGTAATTTCTTACACTAGAAATTAAGTCAGAAAAATCGTTTATAAAAAAGAAATAAAGAAGAAAAAAAAAAAAATAATATATATATATATATATTTATTTATTGTGGAGAAGTAAAACATTCAAAATAGTATTCGTTCAGGAGTCAAACGCAGTACTCTGAGCTCGACCCAGAAACAGCCATTTTAGTGGAGTTCAATATATTTATTGTCAGTTAAGAGGCTTCTGATATCGTGTATAATATACAGCTACTGTATATGGCATTCTTGGCTGAAGGTACTCTCGATTCGCGCTTAAGGCACTTTAGGTTGAGACAACCGTGCGAGTAGTTAGATATTTAATTTCTTTGTAACTATGATGTTTCTATATTTAGGCATCATTAGGATACAACACACACACACACACATACATATATATATATATATAGGTTGAGAAGTAAGAAATAATTTAAAGATGAGTGAAAATTTTAAAGTACAGAGGAGGGAATCCAAGTGAAAATTCTACGATATTAATTTTCTATGTGCTAAAACATGCTTCCAACTGGGGTTTAAGGCAAGATAAACATCTAGTTTCTTTTTAAAGGATTCGATCGAATTACTTTGAACTAGGCTGGCTAGCAATCCATTCCACAAATTAACTATACGATTAAAGAAAAAATGTTTAGCTTCATTAGAATTAAAATGTTTACCCACTAATTTGAAACCATTACCGCGAGTTCTGTCTGCATTCCCGAAGGTGAAATATTTTTTGGCGTCGACATTATCAAAACCTTTAATCATTTTAAACACCTCAATTAAATCTCGAATTCACCGTTTTACGAGTGAGAATAATTTAACGTTTCTAAACGGGCAACGAATGATTTGTTTCTAAGTCTAGGAATCATCTTTGTAGCCCGTCGTTGCACTCTCTCCATTCTAACGATGATCTGTCGTAAATATGAGGACCAGAAATAAACGCAGTATTCCAGGTGAGGGGCGTACTAAGGAATTATATAATGTTAGCATTGTTTTCTCAGACTTAAATTCAAACGATCTACCAATAAATCCAAAGATTCTACAGGGTGTACATAAAGTCAGGATCTATTTTTGTGAAGCACTTGGAAATTATATGGAATTCAATCATAAAATGATAAAGTGGTAACATTTATTAAATAATTAAGAGTAGGATTCGACGTGACGCCCATCAGTATCCCTGCACAGCTCAAATCGTTCCGCAGCATTTCTAAACACATTCTGGAGCATTTGCGGGGTTGTTTTCTACAGCAGTTCGTATACGTAAGTTTTCAAGACTCGTAATCTTCGTCTGATAGACGTGCGATTTGATAAAGCCCCATGCAAAGAAATCTAAAGGGGTTAAATCTGGTGATCTCGCTGGCCAAGGTCTGTTGCTTCTGCGTCTGATCCAGCGATTTGGAAAACGTCCATTTAGATAATCCTGAACAATTTTGGCATAGTGACAAGGAGCACCATCATGTTGATCCATGCAAAGAAATCTAAAGGGGTTAAATCTGGTGATCTCGCTGGCCAAGGTCTGTTGCTTCTGCGTCTGATCCAGCGATTTGGAAAACGTCCATTTAGATAATCCTGAACAATTTTGGCATAGTGACAAGGAGCACCATCATGTTGATAGATGACGGTACTAACAATCCTATCCCCAATCAGCTGAGGTTCAAGGAATTGCTGCAACATGTCCAGATAAATAAGCCCCGTAACTGTAGCTTCAGCAAAGAAAAAAGGACCATAAACCTTAGATTTTGTTAAACCCATCCAGACATTAACTTTAGGTGAGTCTCTTTCCCAATTTTGGACGAAATCATTCGGTCTTTCATCTGCCCAAATTCGACAGTTATGGCGATTTACTTTTCCACACGTATGGAAAGTGGCTTCATCACTAAAGAGAATGTTGTCCATTAAATTATCACTCCAGATTTGTTCTACGAGATCAGCACACACAGCACTTTGTCGAGGGAAATCTTCCTCATGTAAATCATGTAAAACCTGCAAATGATAGCTTTTCTTCTGCAAATTAACTTTCAGAATTTTGTGCACAGATGACGTCGGGAGGCAGAGTCTGTGTGATGCAGCACGAACGGACGTACGTGGCTCCTCAGTGATAATTCCGCGTACTGCATTCACGGTAAGATCTGACATACACGGTCGTCCTGATCTTGCTTCATCATTTACAGATCCCGTTCGTTTAAATTTGTTCACCAATTTTCGTATTGTCTTGTCTATTGGCCCCGGCTTATGAAATCTCCTTCTAAACTTCTCTCTGTCATCATTGTATTTCTTTCCCTCGATTCGCCAAATTACTATTGCCACAGGCTCTTCTGTATTCATTCTAAGGGCTTCTGAAAAGAAAAATAGAAAAAAATAATTATTTCACAAAAATAGATCCTGACTTTATGTACACCCTGTATTTGCTTTTCTAACCACTTCAATACATTGTTTACTCGGTTTAAGTGTCCCCCCAACAATAATACCCAAATTTCTCTCTTCTGTAACACTAGTTAGTGTCTTGTCACGCATAACATACTTCTCTAACATTGTTTCTACCGATATGCAACGTTTTACATTTATCTACAGGGTGTCCCATAAGTCCGGCATCATAGGAAAAATAAAAAAAGGCAAAACAAAAGCTTTTATTTACAGAACGTGCTCAATATGTCCACCATTGTTTTCAATACACAAATTCAGACGTGATACCCAGTCAGCAAGCACACGGTGAATGATGTCAGGAGTAATGGTGTTACATGCCCCAATAATGCGCTGCCGCAAATGTTTAACACTCCTAATTTTCTCTGTGTATACCTGCGCTTTCAAGTGGCCCCAGAGATAAAAATCTAGTGGTGTGAGATCCGGGCTTCTAGCTGGCCATTCCACAGGCCCTCGACGTCCTATCCAATGACCAGGGAATTGTCGGTACAGGTATTCCCTTACTTGGGTGGTGTAATGTGCAGGAGCGCCGTCTTGCTGGAACCATGTTGGGAAATTTCCTTCTTCGTTCAAGACACTGGGAAATGCTTCTTCCTTGAGCATACGTAGGTAGGGGCCTCCAGTGACATGTTCATCGAAAAAGAGGGGGCCTATGATGCGATCCTTCCAAATGCCACACCATACCATCACCCGAGATGCACCTTGTTCCTTTGAAGAGGTATACCAGTGAGGGTTGTTTTGAGACCAGTAGCGGATGTTCTGTCGATTTACCTCACCATTTCCATAAAAAACAGCCTCGTCACTGAACAGAATGGTGGACGGGAAATTGGCATCCCGAGCATATGAATTATGGTTTGTAGAAAGAGAAAAATATGAATTTCTCTTATGATGCCGGACTTATGGGACACCCTGTATATTAAAGTTCATTTGCCGAATTTCCGCCCACGCCCACTCGAATAATTTAAATTGAATCTGCGAACGTTCTGCCATTGATCTTGTTCGTCCCCCTAGTTTGGTATCATCCGCAAATTTTGAAATTATACTGACTGAAGTCTCGAATGTCAAGTAACAAATATCTGCATTTCATTTTCTAATATAAATATAAGTATAATCTTACTCCTTACTTCTGTATTTTACGGTTCATAGAAATTATAAAAGAAAAACTGATTTAGAAATAAAGGGAAATTATTGAAAAAAATAATCATCATTTAACAACGTAAAAAGTTAATATATTTCTTAAACTAACTTTTTTCGAAGCGTGATTACGACTCGTTTCAATTCCCGTTTATTGGGGGAAGGGGGTCTTGAGTGTATAGTTCCGTGTTGAGGAGTATAAGCAATAAGTATTCGTCTCACTGAACGTGAGAAAATGGTTTTGGGGATGTACTGTAGGTCTACAGTACAACGGGTTCTTTAGATATTTTCTTTATAAAAAGTACCACTCTCTCTCGAACGAGATATTTTCCTAATTATATTTCGTACTCGTAATATTGTACGAGATCCCGGTAACTTAGTGGTCTCGGTGAGGTATTGTGTTCGCTCTCGGCTGCTGGCTCTTTGATTGGGTTAAGCCAGCCACTCACCCTACTGTTGCTCGGGCTATTGGCAGGGCATTTTTTACTTAAAAACTACTGGGATTTTGTCCCAGTGGTCCTTCATGTTGCCCAGGCAGTCAGCCTCATTTGTCCCAGCAGTGACGTGCCCCCTGCCCCTTTTTCAAAAGTACAGTTATTTTATATGTTATTTAAATTTAAGTAATCAAATGTGAAAAATTGTTAGCAAGGAGAAATATTAAGGTATGCCCTTTTATTTATACAAATGTTTTTTTATTTATACAGACTCACAAAGTGATAGTACAATCCACACAAAGTTCATGACATCATTAACCCCTAAAGAGAATGGGGCCATGGCCCTTCTGGAGGCAGTTAACGATGCTCTCAAGCTGTCAGGACCTGAAAACAACATGAAGTTGACAGGGATCACTACTGATGGAGAGGCAGCTAGCACTGGACGTCAAGGTGGACTCTGGCGTTCACTCAGTGACCAGCTTGGTCTGGAAATATTTACGTTTTGGTGCTGTGCACATAGATCAGATTTAGCTGTAGAGGTCTTCATATGTACAGTATCAGAACTAAAGATTTGGAAGGCTAATCTCATTACCATATCCTTCTTCAGGGTTTCTAAAAATCGAACCAAGCTGCTACATGCTGCTCAACCTGAAGCTAGACAGTTTCCACGGCATCATGACGTCAGGTTTTCCCAGCATCAGCTGCAATTAGTTGATGCGGTTTTAACAACCATGCCTGGTTGCAAGAAGGTATGGGAGCATTTAGTGGAGACTGTCGACCGCAAGAAGGAAGAGGCACGGGGCTCTCTTCATAACTGGAACTCAACTCATAAACAGCCTTCATGGGGGACATACTTGAGGTATATGAAGTTCTCAAAAAAAAACCTACAGAAGAGCGATCTGAAAGAAAGTGAAAGGATATTCATCGGACTGGCAGGAACAATCAGTACGCAAAATTGCTCGCAGTCTGGTGACCACCAATAGTAGTAGTTCCAGTGCAATCATGGTGGAAGTAATTCAGACTGCCAAAGTTTTCCCGACTGAGCGCTTGCAGACTGAGCAAGACGAGCTACTTCATCAAATTAAAGCAACTGTGACAGCAGCCAACCTCAGCCAGTTTACTGCTAATGGGTCTGAGCTGGCTGACCGACTCTTTCCTGGATCTGCAGGTACATTCACAGATGAAGCCTGTGAACAGTGGCTACAAATCGATGGGCTCCCACACCTACCTCAAGGAAGTGACGGCGGTTGTTCCATTTCTGTCTGGCTCCGGCAACTGATACCAGTGACATGTGGCACTGTTCAGAAAACCTTAGCAGCATTTGCCACCAAGTCACCCCACTCAATGCAAAGAGCGTATTATCAATCACCATGATACCATTGTTGACGACCGCTGGACTTCAATGCTTTTGCGAACTCGTGCAGTTTTACGAGAAGCTAGAGAAGAGGGTCCGATGGCTCGAGTCGTCCAGATCGGCTGTTGGAGGCGCGGGGGTCACTGACGCGGCTGCGCCCTCCACCCCGGAGCTCATTGATAGGATAGCCGCCCTAGAAAGGCGGTCCAGCGGCGGACTGGACAGAGCTCGAGACCCTGGAGAAAGGGTAGAGGTGCAACCGGGGGCCAGGGGGGTACAAAATCAGTGTGAGGAATCACCAGCGACCCACGTGAAATGCACGGAACCGCGGCGCAAGGTGGAGGGAAGGGAAGGCGCAAAGAAGGGGCCGACAAAGAAAAAGGATGGGAAGGGGCCTACTGATGGCCCAAAGAAACCGAAGGATGTAGCTGCCGGTCGGGGTGGGTCGGGTGGTGTAAATGCGGCTGAGTCTATGGGTGGCGACGGGTATCGAAAGGTATCGGGCAAGAAGGCTGCGAAGCGAATTCTGAGACCCCGGTTGCCGCTGTGAGGACCTCCAACCGCTTTAGTCTCCTGTGCGCGAAGAAGGAAGACATTTTGATTGGGGACTCGCAGATCAGGGGCCAGGAGAAGTATTTTGCTTCTGCAAACCGGTCGGGGAACGGCGCATTTAAGGAAGGAATTAGAGAAGCTGCGCGTGGCTAGTGTAGTGATTCCGCTTCCTTCATTTGTATAATTATTTACTTTCCTTTACTTCTATCATTATTCATTCTCTTTACACGCTTTTCACTCGCTTTTCGAATACTGTATAAATAAGGTAGCGTGGTCGAGGTGGAAAACCGTTATGCAAGGGAGACCGGGATTAATCACACACTTATTTAACACTTTCACTGACTTTATTCTTTATGCCGGAATGACTTAGTTAAACGGAGTAATGCGAGGGGGGATTTAATTATAATACTTAAGTCGGAGAGAGACAAAAAAAAAATAGTTTAAATTCACAATTACATTCTAACACGAAAAGAGAGACCTTCGTAAACGCGACGCTGCCCGATGACTGAAGGGTACTTCCACCCAGCCTTCGCTTGGGTATCCTTTCCGTTTTGCCAACCAGTATTTTATTATAATTTTAATATCAACAAACCACAATTTATCGTAATTACATCTATTAAATATTATCATCTTCTCTATTCATTTCTTATAACCAAAACATTCTAATTAAATATAATTTTAATATAACCAAAACATTCTAATTTTCAATTAGACATTACTACACTAGTCGGAAGAATGCGATCGTTGTCCACGCTGGTGGCAACGACGTGTTCCTCAAAGGTGGTAGGGTAGGTTCAACGGAAGGGATCATCACCGAGATCATGTCTCTTGCGGATGATCTGAGACTTAAGAGACAGGGGAATGTTGATGGGTATTTTACCGCGGATGAATGCCAGTGACCACGCACTCAGTAAGGTCATTGGCATCAACGAGAGGGTGCAAGACTTGTGCGTCCCGCTGGGCGTGAGATTTGTTGACCCCTTCGACGCGTTTTCGGTAGGTGGGACCTTTATCAGAGGGATGGTGTCCATCTCAATGCCAACGGTAAAGGTGTGCTAGGGGCGCTGCTTGACCGGCATCTATACCGTATGGTGAGATCAAGCCCGGGCATTGATGAAGGCCCCCCGGGCAGATGATAATGTTGAGCCGGTGGCGGACGTACCTTCAACTGAAGGGTGCGTCCATGTACAGGTGGGTGACCCTCCTTCCCCGTTGGAGGGGCCTCAGCCTCCTGCAGAAGTTGCCCCCTCGTTGGTGAGGGACTCTCCAACTCCCGACAGCCCTGGCTGTTCGGGAAACGGGTCGTGCTAGGGGGCGGTCAGAATAGGGAAGGCTTCCTCCGTGTAGTGCTTTATAATGCTAGGCCGATTAGGAATAAGTTTTGCGAGCTACGGGCGCTCTTAGCATCAGAATACCAGGATATCGTTGCTATCACCAAGTCCTGGATTCATACTGATCGTAGGGACTACGTTGGGGAGTTGGAGATTCCCGGGTATAGAATGTTTCACAAAGACCGCACCGGTGGGGAAGGGGGAGGGGTACTAATATACGTGAGGGACACGTTGAGTCCGAGTGACTGCCAGTTCCGATCGGAACGGGAGCTGCTTGGCGTCGATCTGAACGTGGGAGGGACGAACTATAGGTTAATCTTGGTGTACAGACCTCCGCATCTCCTCCTCAAGAAGGATACAGCCCTGTACACCGAACTCTGTAGCCTGCTAGGGGACTGTGAAAAATTCAGCAGCCTAAAAGGTATCTTTACGGCTACCCGCGTCCACCCTTACCTCAGGTTCGACAAGGTATCGGTTAAATTAAACCTTAAACTTAGGGTTCTCACAACTTGGACGCTATTAATAAAATAATGATGGTAAATAGGTTTAATAGATTTAATTTTATTGCCAATACTCTTGACTTGCTCGCCTTTATGGAGTTAAATTGGTATAATATATTTATACCTTAAATGATTAGATATATGCAGAAAAGATATGCACAGCCTAACCTTAACCCTAACTTAATCTTAGATTTGAACTCGTAACCACACTTAATATTAGAATAAAGGGAGTACATAAATCGTATATGTACTAAACTATATTTTAGAGAATCCTATTATATCCAGTGGTGGCATTCAGCCAGTTCGCACCGGTTCGTAAGAACCGGTTCTTAAAATTTCATGAGTTCGCCGAATCGGTTCTTACAGTCTCTTTGCAATTTCAAAAATTGGTCGCCATTGGGAAAAGGTTAGTTAGATATTTTTCTTATTGTTTGCCTTTGCAAAAAAACTTAGGTGGGGATGTAAAGCGAGATAGAATTGGTTGCTAAAATTTTTGAATGCCACCACTGATTATATCTATTATTTGGTAAGATATAATTCGCTGTAAATTTTGGCACAATATGCTGGGGGTCAAAATCTTTAATTATATTTACTTACAATTAAATAACTCGTAAGGCAAGCTTAAACTCTTGATTTGATAGATTTAAATTAATTGGTTAGATATAGTAAGAGCAAGCCACGCGTTAAATAACTAAGTAAATAATTAGAAATAAATTTGTTTAATTTAGACTGAAGTTGGGTAGATTTATATTTAGAATTAATTAATAAGTTAGTTTTCTTTAATACTTTAAAATATAAAAAACGCAAAGAAAAACGATAAATAAGGAATGATTATGCTATGATAGGTCAGGCAAAATGAAAGGTCCCACCTTTTTTAACAGGTTTTAAAATTTTGGATACTAAGGTTGGATTGTACTTATAGAAAATGTTATAGATTTTGTTCCAAGATAAATCTTGGATAAATAATAGTCAAATTTAAATGTATTGACCAGATTAGATTAATACCAGAATGTGCTTACCTTAAACACAAGGCCAACAAATAATTAAAGTATTGATTACTTACAGTCCTTAATGATTTGATCCTAAGAAACTAGCCTAACCTAACAATTCAATAACTCCTAAAGTGAATTATTATGCAAGAAAATAATTTAGATAAAGCACAAAAAATGACACGATTTTAAATTTTAGACTTAATTAAACTGCTAAAGCTTTAAATCAAAGCTAAAAGTAAATAAATTTCCTAACTGAACACTTTGAATCAGGGCAAACTGGAGACTTCCTCACAAAACGAAGGCTAAGAGACTCCTAAGAAACTAAACTAACCTAACATACGACTTCCGCTTCTAGAAACTTCGAGAAGCTTCGTAGTTACTTTATACAATTGCGAAAGAAAACGAAACTATATATACACATATATTATCAGTTATTTAATATTATGGATTTATAGACTTTTAGTAGAATACATAATTATTATGATCGAATATATGAATTAATTATTTATTTTCGTCGATTTGTGGGTATGTTTTAATAGGTTTTAATTGGTTTTTAATATATTTTGATAACTGTTATGTCGTTGGGAGTATATTTTAAGAATTTTTGAACATACTGTCTAAATATTTTAGACAGGGACAGGGTGTGTGTAGTTTTAGGAGACTTCAACTGTCGCGGCATAAACTGGGAAGACAGGACTGCTGATGCCGAAGGGAGGAGGCTAGTTGACTTTGCTGATGAGAACTTCCTCACTCAGTGGGTGAATGGGTCTACACGAGGCGAAAGCGTTCTAGACTTAGTATTCACGACCGAAGACAACCTCGTCACCGTTGACGAATCGTTGAGCGGGAGTGATCACGGTCTGATTAGGTTCTGTGTCTGCGTCCTTCGGGTGAAGCGCAGTGACTCAGAGGCAGTAAGCTCGATCGACGGGGGGGGGGGGCGAACTTTGTTGGCCTCCAGGATAGCGTAGGTGAGATGGGGTTAGATGTCGGTGGCGATGTTGAGGAAGTGTGGAGTGCATTCCGGGACGAGTTTATGGTGCTGCAGTCTACTGCCGTACCCTCAAAACCGGTCACCCCTGCTTCAACGCAGCCTAAGTGGTTCAGTCGTGACAGCGCTTTGGCTATCCGAAATAAGAAAGCTGCGTATAGGAGGACGAAGGCCAATCGTTCCCATGAGAACACTGAGGCGTATGTCCGCCTGTGCAGTGAAGTGAAGGTGAAGGTTAGGCTAGCCAAACGTAACGAAGAACTCAGGGTGGCAAGCCTCTGCAAGGGGAACCCTAAGGAGTTCTTCAGTTATGTTAATAGTAGAAAGCCCATTAGGAGCATGATAGGTCCGGTCTGTTAAAGGACCCCAGCGGCGTTCTGCGGACCTCCGACGCGGACATCGCTAATGTGCTGAATAGGTACTTTGCGGAAGTGTTCACCAGGGAGGACACCCGTGTCATCCCCGAGCCAGGCGTCAGGCACGAAGGTGCTGGCATGGATAGTGTTCGGTGTACCGCGACAGTCGTTGCCGATAGAATAGAAACTGAGCGCGTTTAAGGCTCCTGGGACAGACCAGTTCCTCCCTAGTGTGTTGCGAGAGGTGCGCGACCAGGTGGCTCCCCATCTGGCTACAGTCTTCAACAAATCGTTGGAGACGGGCCAGGTGCCTGGTGACTGGAGGGAAGCCAACATGACCCCTATCTTTAAGAAAGGGGATCACGAAAGTCCAGGGAACTATCGTCCCATTAGTCTCACTTCAGTTGTAGGTAAATTATTAGAGGGGATAATAGCGGATAGGATCGTTGGCCATTTGGATTCCTACAAGCTGCTTTGGGACTCCCAACATGGTTTTAGACGGCATAGGTCGCGTCTCACCAACTTGCTTGGGTTTTTCCACGTCATGTTGAGTGAGTATGATAAAAGTAGGGCGATTGATATACCTTATTTTGACTTTCAAAAAGCGTTTGATAAGGTACCTCACCGCCGGCTAATGGCGAAAGTCCGCGTGCTGGGTATCGATGTGGAAGTAGGTAGGACAGTCTGGTAGGTGGATTGAAAACTGGCTGAAGAATAGGCGGCAGAGGGTTGTAATTAAAGGGGCTAGCTCGGGTTGGGCCTCGGTTACTAGCGGGGTTCCTCAGGGTTCCGTTTTGGGGCCACTGTTGTTTATCATTTACATAAATGATATCGACGGTGGCATCGTCAGTAGGATCGCCAAATTCGCTGATGACACCAAGCTTGAAGCCAATGTTGGGACGCCCGAGGCGATCGAGCAACTGCATGCGGACCTAGGTAGGATAGGAGAGTGGTCGGAAAAATGGCAAATGCCGTTTAACTTGGGTAGATGCAAGTTCATGCACATTGGCTACGCCAATCCCAAGTCGGACTATTCGATGTTGGGAGTAATATCGAGGCGACTGATTTGGAAAAGGACTTAGGTGTGCTAATTAGCAGTGACCCTAAGTTTATGAAACAGTGCGTAGAGGTGGAAAAGAAAGCCCAGAAGCTGTTAGGGTTATATTAGGAGGCAATCTCAATTTCGGAACAAGGAGATTGTGCTCTCTCTGTACAATTCCCTGGTTCGGCCGCACCTGGAGTATGCTGTGCAGTTCTGGTCGCCCACCCTCAGGAAAGATATTGAGAGGCTGGAGCGAGTCCAGGCGAGGGCCACAAAGTTAATCCCTTCCGTTAGGCCTATGGGCTACAATCGACGCTTACGCGCCCTGAATTTGTTTTCGCTGGAAACTCGGAGGCTGCGCGGTCAACTCATAGAGGTTTTCAAGCTCTTACAAGGGTTCAACGATGTCGATTTTAGAAGCATGGTTAGTTTAAATGATAACCCAACTCGCAATAATGGTTGGAAGTTGGATTTGAGATGGTTTAGGACTAGTGTGTGTGGGAATTACTTTACCTATAAGATGTGTGACACGTAGAACAGGCTACCTTCAGAAGTTGTGAACAGTTCCTCTGTGGATCAGTTCAAGAAAAGGTTAGACCGAATCTTGCACACTATTTAAGGGTGACAGAATTTTTCCCTGGCACCCGTTGCCATTGGTACCATCTCGGTATGGGCCGCAAGGCCTTTTGAGGTACAGGTACTCCCCGACTTACGACGGGGTTACGTTCCGACAAACCTGTCGTAAGTCGAAATGGTCGTAAGTCGAAAATAACCACAACGGTAGTGATGTGCGTTAACATATACGTAGTTCAATCAAAGTAAAATAACAACACACACAAATTATACAAATAATAGTAAATAATAGTAGTAAATAAACTGATCGGAATTCGAATTTTTCGTCGTCTATTATTTTATTTAATTTATTTAATACGACAGTCGTCGTCGTAAGTCCGGATGGACGTAAGTCGGGTGGTCGTAACTCGGGGAGTATCTGTACTTCTTTTCCTTTAACTCCTTGTAACTCACTCTCTCTCTTTTGTTTGGGTCTCTTTCCTTTACTGTCATATAAGGCCCGAATGAAATTATTCTATATTTTTCTTTCGTTGTGCCCTTTTTGCATTTATCAAGCGCTCTGTTATTACACGATTAGGTGCCCTTTTGACTTTTGCACCAGCAGTAAAATTCCTAAAATATGGACTGGCTATTGGGGCACTCTCACCCCGACACAGTGGGTGCACGAGTTTCCAGCCTCATGACATTGCTTAATGTATACTGTACAGTTTAGTTTATTTTCATGCAGTCATCAACCTAAAACTGTGAGGGTAATTGCGAAAAGTACATTCTGCCAAATTACTTCAGATTTTTTTCTTTGCAAAAACATTATTCTGTACACTATTGTAAATTAGGATATTTACATAATACACAAACAGAATTGCTACCACAATATTTTATAGATATGAAATGAGAGATGTGAAACTATTATTATTATTATTATTATTATATATACAGGGTGTGCCATAAATTCGGCCTCATAGAAACATTTTTAAAATTAAATTTACAGAAGTAATACATTAGAACTAAAACAAATGTTCAAATTGACGTCTTGTTTTGGGACCTTCAAGGCCTCCGCATTTTCCTGAGGAGTGTAACTCACTTCCATATTAGCCATTGCGTCTTATTCTACCTCCAACAAAAAAAAAAAGGTCCCAAAACAAGACATCAGTTTGAACATTTGTTTTAGTTCTAATGTATTACTTTTGTAAATTTAACAACTTAAAGTAAATTTTCCTACGAGACCAGACTTATGGCACACACACACACACACACACACACACACACACACACACCACACACACACACACACACATTATATACATACAGTATATACCTACGAATTCCCTTAGAATAAGTCTATTTCTAATAAATCTTTTGAATCAATAATTATTAATTCATAAGAATAATTTAATTTGCGCTACCTATTACATTTTACTAACTTTTTAAGGCGTTTTAAATTTTAAAAGTTTCTTCATATTTTATTCCTTCCTCCATCCTATTAAACTCTGAACGCTTGATTTATTTAGACATTTTGTCATACTGCCATGCTGCCAATAAATCGATATGCCGCTATTGGTTAATCATAACGAAACTTTTCGGACATTATATATATTTTTTTTTCTGTTATGTCAGAAGGAGGGCACAAGGGCGAACACCCGCAAAAACGCCGCCCCCCATAGGAGGAGAGAGCCAAAACCATAGACCAAAGTTTTCAAGATGGTGGACACGCTGCATTTCAAAGACTGAAGGTCATAAACATGGGGAAAAATGAATTGAGGAAGGTTGTTGCACAGTTTACCGGTTGAATAGATGAAAGTGAGAATACTGATCATCCCTTGCGTTAGAGAGTTGAATAAAAAAAGGGATGAGAACGTGTCGAAAGTCTGGTACTGCAAACCTTCCTTAAAGGAGGAGGTACGCAGTTAGAGAGTTCAGAAAAGCAAGGTCCATTATAATAACGATAGTAAAGAGAGAATCTGGCAACACCTCAACGAAGAGAGAGGGATTGAAGACAGTCGGTAAGAGGCTGGTAACTGATGAGATAAAAAGCCTTCGATTCCATCCTGTCAGGTAGAGTTGTGTGGGTTGAGTCACCCACACGAGAAGCGTATTCCATACATGGGCGGACAAGACCCCGATACAGAGAGAGCAACTGAGTAGGGGTGAAGGAATCGTGGAGCCGGTATAATACACCTAACCTCTTAGAAGCTGTTTTAGAAAGATTATGTGAACTTTCCAGGAAAGTCTACGAGAAAAGGAAACACTAAAGCATATTAAGAGAAGAGGAAGGATTAAGTTGTGTATTGTTGAAGATAAAGGGATAGTCGTGTGGAAGATTGTAACAAATAGACAGATGAAAGAACTGGGTGTTTGAGGCATTGAAAAACCACTAGGTTTTCTCTGCCCCAAGCAGAGTTTGTAGAAAGATCAGACGTCAATTGCGCCATAGCCGTCTCGCGCGAATCATCGAGTGATAGTTGAGAGGGACGTTGAGGGTTGAGAAGTGAAGGGTTTAGAGGAAGAGCGGTGGTGTTTAACGAACTGAAAATTTGAGGCCACGAATGTTGCAGAAGTTTATGAAAAGTGAATCAGACAGAGGCCCAAAGTAGCTCCAATGGGTAGTAGCAGAACCAGACCCGCTACTCCAGTTTGCGTTCCTGGTACTGGCAGCGGGACAACCAAAAGTGGGAACATTTATGGTCCTCTTCCCAGAGAACTTCGAGGCTCATGTAATAAATAAATAAATAAATAAATAAATAAATAAATAAATAAGGTTATAGACTTTTTGTTAAAAACAGAATAGGTAGGCGAGGAGGCGGTGTTATGTTGTATATCAAAGATAATATTGCGAACGTTATAGAAGTAAAGCACTCAATTCCAGAACCGATAGATTCGACTATAGCAGAACTTAAATTGAACGATTTCAAGCTTCTTGTTGCGGTTATATATAGGCCCCCAAATCAAACAGCTGATACGGACGAGCGTTATATCGTGAACTAAAGAGAATAATCGGTAGTGAGCAGGCTTTAGTTATGGGTGACTTTAATTGCGCCAACGTGAATTACGATACAATGCAGGGAGACGCGGAAGGTAATCGTTTAGTTAATTTTCTCGAGGATAGCTTTCTTATTCAAAAGGTTGGGGAACCTACGAGGTTGGACAGTATTTTAGATTTAGTAATAACTACGGATGATAGGCTAATTACTGATCTTCAAGTAATAGAACCGTTGAGCAATAGCGATCACAATATGGTAGAGTTTGTCCTCTCAGTAAGTCACTCGAAACCAACTAACTCGACTAAAATTCCTAACTTCCAGCACGCAGACTTTAGTAAATTTCGAAATAAATTTTCACACGTCAATTGGGAAAACGTAATGGGGAACTCCAACGCAAAACTAATGTGGGAATCGTTCGTAACGGTATTTAGGACTATAAATGAGGAATGTGTACCGTACAAAATTAAGCGTGCGAAAGTAAACAACAAGCCCTTGTGGTTTACTTCTAGAGTACGAGACATTATAAAGAGTAGAGATAGGGCTTATAGGCAACATAAGTGCGATAAAGACAATTTGTTGTTACGAAACAACTACATATCTCTGAGGCGTGAAGCGAAAAGTGTAATAAAAAAGTCCAAGCGCGAATTTGAAATCTCCATAGCTCGTGACGTAAAGAAAACCCCAAACGATTCTTTCAATACGTCAATAATAGAAATCCAGTAAAAGTGTCTTAGGTCCATTGAAAAATGTAAATGGAGATCTAGTCTCTGAAAACAGGAAATGGCTACCTTGCTAAACGAATTTTTTACGTCAGTTTTACTATAGAAGATGTAACGAATATCCCTACGGTCATAGACATAATACCTTTTGATAATGGTAATATTTTGGATAATATTGTCGTTAGTGAAGGGGAAGTAATGCGCTATATTGATAAAATGAAAACGCGTAAATCACCGGATCCGGATTCCATATATCCCATACAACTAAAAGAATTAAAAGATAGCATTGTTGTGCCGCTAACAAAGATTTTTAATGCGTCTATTTCTGAGGGGTGCGTACCAGATAATTTCAAGTTAGCAAACGTAACACCTATCTTTAAGAAAGGCGATAAAGGTGCGGCGGGAAATTATAGGCCAATCAGTTTAACGTCTGTTGTAGGTAAGCTACTGGAATCAATAATTAGGGATCGTATAGTCGAACACTTAGAAGTGCATAATCTGGTTAGAAATACGCAACACGGTTTTAGGCGAAACAAATCTTGCTTAACTAATCTTTTAGAATTTTTCCAAAGCGTGGTTGACGTTTACGATAGACATCGGGCGGTTGATGTAGTGTATTTAGATTTTCAAAAAGCGTTTGACACCGTGCCGCACAAAAGGCTCATGGAATCAGGGGTGTAGTAATAAATTGGCTAGAAAGTGGTTGCGAGGCAGGAAACAGAGGGTGGTCGTTGATGGAGCGGAGTCGTGTTGGGCTAATGTAGCGAGTGGCGTTCCTCAGGGTTCTGTATTGGGCCCCTTGCTTTTTCTTATATATATTAACGATTTAGATGTCGGCCTAGTCAGTACAGTTTCAAAGTTTGCGGATGACACGAAGCTGGGTGGTAGGGCGATTAATGACGAAGATAGAGGTAAAATTCAGGAAGATCTGAATAAAATCGTTGATTGGTCAGTCACATGGCAAATGAGATTTAACGTGGATAAGTGCAAAATTTTGCATATAGGTTCGCGTAACGGTAATTTTGTGTATAGTATGTCAGGGAAAGATTTAGCAAGCGTAGAGCAGGAAAAAGATTTAGGAGTTATAGTCACTGGTGATTTAAAATTAGCGAAACAAAGTACAGCAGCGGTCAATAAGGCGAACAAAGTGTTAGGGTTTATAGCTCGAAATTTTGAGTACAAATCGCGCGATATTATAGTTCCTCTTTATAAATCATTAGTTAGACCCCATTTGGAGTACGCGGTCCAATTTTGGAATCCGCATATGCGCAAAGATATAGACAAAATCGAAAGAGTTCAAAGACGAGTAACTAAGATGATTCCGTCTCTTAGGTCAAAGTCGTACGAGGATAGGCTTAAGGAGTTAAAATTGACTACTCTCGAGACTAGGAGGTTAAGGGGTGATCTAATCCAGGTTTTCAAAATTATGAATGGGTTTGATAACGTAGATAGAGATAGCTTTTTCGAAATATCTCAATATAATAGGACTAGAAATAACGGGTGTAAGTTGACAAGTAGAAGGTTCGAGACAGCAGTTGCGAAAAACTTTTTTACGCATAGAATAGTAAATAGCTGGAATAGTTTGCCGGTAGAAGTAATTAGTAGCACGTCTATAAACATGTTTAAAAATCGATTAGACGCGCATGTTGATAGAAAGGGTATAGTTTAAGGTAGTAAAATTAAGGCTTTGTGGGGATAGATCCCACAGCTCAACACAAGTGTTGTGGGATATAGGGAGGCAGCGTCTTGGGTTAGGGGATACTCTCTGTCCTTACACACCCCATTTAAAGAGATTCCTCTGCGGAGCGGTGCCCCCCATAGTACTGTGAGGTATTGAAAAACTCGTGATCTTCACTTGCCCCACAAACACCTTTAAATGGGAGACCCATAATCGGTGCACACACATTTCTACATTACTGTACAGTCTTTACAGCCACACCTACACTTTTCCTCGTAAGTGTATATATTGTAATGTATATGGTTGTAAATTTTGACTTGGTCCGCAATCGATATGGACCGTCACTTGATGGATACCGTAATGAAATTGACTGGATTCTTTGGATCTGATATATTTGCATGTCCGTTATAAATAGATATAGTGTAACATTTGTGGATAGTAGTCCATTATGACTTGATCCTCTGGATCCAGAGATTCTATCTTTAGTTTTAAATCGATAATTAATTAGTTTTAAATTGATAATTATTTAGTTTCGTAAAAATTGGTCGTTGCCAAATTACCGGCAGTTTTTACATAAATTTCTTATGTTCTTGTGGTTCGGAACCCACGTAAAATTGTAGGTCCCCTCCGCCACCACGGAGGACATACACAATACACGATTACGAACACAGTTAGGTAGACCAGCCATGAGTGGATCCTAGGGTCTTTGTTGGTCTGAAACATTATAACATTATATATATATATATATAGATATATTATATATATATATATATATATATATATATGGTGGTCAAAAACTATTACCCAACTTTTGAAAAAATATTGTGGCTCACCCTGTATATTGTTTTTTTTGTTAGCCGATCAGCCCACCCTGATCGAGCAAGCCGGCAGCACGCGGGTAACCGATCGCCCTTTCCGGAGTGGACCAGAGGTTCAGCGCACTAGTGATGTTGTGTCATAATGTGTTCAATTGTTTGTGGTGTGTCCTGGCACAGGTGGCAGGTGTCGTCGGTGGAGTTGTCTAGTCTGTATTTATATGTCTGTAAGTTGGGGTGATGTCCACATCGGAATCGTGCTAAGTTAACTAGATCCGATCTGCTCAGGCTGGTCTCTGACCTGTTAATGGGTGGCGGGTTCGCACCGAGGACCACATTCTGACCGAGTCGTGTCAGTGCTTTGTGGGTTAGGTGTGTGTGTGTGTGTGTGTGTGTGTGTGTGTGTGTGTTTTCTGTACTGTGTGATATCTGTGGGGCGTGGTATGGAATGGAGTATTTGGTTATGTCTCTCTGGTGTTACCTTAATGGTGCGAGGTGTCGGTGCATGATTGTATATGTAGTGGCAAGGGTATTGGGTTAGTTGTCGTTGCTGCCATGAATTGTGTTCTCCTCATGTTTAAATGTTCCCTAACTTTCAGTATTTTTGTTTCTGTGTGCAGGTGTTCTATTGGTGTTGAGTGCATCCTGTAATGATACGAAGTGCGTTGTTTTGTATTGTCTGTAAGGTGTTTATGTGTGTGTTTGAGATAATGGGTGCCCAGCATGGGCTAGCATACTCCATAACTGAACGAATATATTGTTTGTATATGAGTAATGATGTTTCCTGCTGGTGTCTAAAGTTTGTGCCTGTTAGTACCCTAAGCGTGTTAAGTCTTGACGTACATTTGTTTTTAACGTTCTGAATGTGGTTTGCAAAAGATAATGATGTGTTGTATGTGACCCAAGTATTTTGGTCCTGTGAGTGTGTGGAATGTTGGTTTTATTTAGTGTAATCTGTGGAGTAATCTGGTGTTCTTTTGTGTTCCTTGTTAGCAAGGTGATAGTTGATTTTGTGGGCGCTACTTGAGTCTATTGTGTGTGAGCCAGTCCTGTATACTGTTTATGTATGTTTGTAGATTATTTGTAGCGGTGTCGATGTTGTTGTGGGTGGATGTTAGAGTGATGTCATCTGCATATGATAAGGTAAGCTTGTTATCTATGGGTGTTGGAATGTCATGCATATATAAGTTGAAGTGTTAGTGAGAGAACAGAGCCTTGACTTTTCCCGTTCGGAAAAAGCTTGTTTTTGGATGACTTGCCATTAAATGTGACATGCGAGTATCTTCCTGAAAGATAGTTGCTCAGCCACCTTTTGGTGTTATTGTGCATGTTTTTGTTGAGTATTTTGTTTATGAGAGGGTTTGAACTGGTCGTCTGGAGTTGATGCCATCCATGATGTGCTGCCTGAGGTTAGTGAGTAATGTCGTGGTTGAGTGGTGTGGTCTGAATCAATGTTGAGTAGGAAACAGTGGTATGTGTGTATTGGTGATTTGTAAGATTAGTCTTTTTGTTACTTTGGAACGTGTGCAACTGTGCATAATAAAGTAATGGGTCTATAGGAAGCTGGTTCTGTTGGATTTTTGTTTGGTTTGAGTAGTGTAATAATTTTACCTTGTTTCCATATGTCAGGAATAATACAGTGTTGGTATGAATATGTGCTGATGTTTGTGAGAGCTAGTATTCCCTGTGAGCACAAATGTTTAAGGTGTATGTTAGATATGTTGTCTGGTCCAGTAGCCTTCGAATTCTTAATGTTTTTGATGATCTTGGTGGTCTGGTCTGTATTGAAGGGTGTAATGGTCGTGTCGAGTCTAAGTTTTCTTGTGTCTGGCTGTTTGTCTGTCTGCGTGTTTCTGGTTGTTGTCTCTGTTTAAGTGACTTATCTTTGCGTAGTGATAACTAGAATGATAGCTTGTTCTGTATATGTCGGGATATTATTTTGGCTGCGATAGATAGCCACGTGTTGAGGTGTGAATGCCGCTGTTAGACTGGGTAATGCTGTTTTGTAGTCTTGTATAGCCTGGATGTATCTGTGGAGTGGTTTAGTATTGTTATGAATTCCCTAAATGTTTCTGTTTGTTTTCCTTTAAGTTTGTTGTTTATTTCTGTGTTGAGCTGTTGTATCTGCTGTTTTATGGCTTCTGTGTGTGGTGTTTGTATGTTATGTTTGACGTTGTTACGTTGTCTTATGAGGTGGGCTATTTCTCTAGTGTAATTTGGGTTGTATTTCCTAATGTTGCCCTTGGGTATGTATTTGTTTGCATTATTGATGATCTGATTAAATGTCTTGAGTGTTGTATTGATGTTTATGATGGGTGTGCTGTTTAATGTGGTGAATTTTTCCTCAGTCTGTATTTTGAACTGTTCCCAATCAGTTTTCTTGTAATTTCTGTAAGTGTGCCTAAGGCTGTTGGGGCAGAGTGCAGAACGTGTTGTAATGATGATGGGCAGGTGGTCTGATGGCAGTTGTTTTTCTGTTCTCCAGCGTGTGTTGCTAGTAAGGGGGAACAGAACGTTATGTCTGGGGAGGAGTTTGAGTATCTCCTTGATGTAGTATCTGTGTATGTTCTTCTGTATTGTTAAGAATGAAGAGGCTGTTTAGTTGTGTGGCTATGTTGGCGCCTCTGGTGTTGCTTTGGTTGTGTAGGTACCAACTAGTGTCTTTAGCGTTGAAGTCTCTTCCTAAGATGACATTAGTGAGAGAGGCCAGATTGTGTAACTGTGGATTGTAATTGGCTGGCACCTGAGGTGAACTATCTGGTGGGATGTAAATGTTGAGAGTGGTGTTGTGTTTTGCGTGTGTTTTAATGTTAACTGCCTGTATTTCTGTCGTGTTATCTGCTTGGATTGTGTTTGTAATGTTTTGGGTGGCATCAGTGTAGCTAATGCTTTTACATATGTTAGTGATGAGTCCACCCCCGTGACCCCGAGTGTGATCTTGACGGATCGCCGTGAAGTCAGGGATGGTGGGTGTTTTGTGTATGCGTTTTAGTTTTGTTTCTTGTATAAGTGCTATGTGAATGTTTTGTTTGTGTCCGAATTCCCTAAGCTGCATGATTTTTTTTGTGAGGCCATCTACGTTGTACTGTAATATGTTAATATTATGCTTCTCTATGTGTCTCATGGTCCTATTATGTCTATGTCTTTGTGTATGGTGACATGTGTAAGTTGTAGTGGAGCCTGGATTAGTCTTAATGTCGCCGGAGAGTAAGAGTCGGAGCATTTTTTAACCTAGTGAGTGGGCGACATGAATGTCACCCAGTGAAGAAAATTTGTCGCCCAGTAAATGAAATTTTAGGGTACTGGGCGACAAGGAATTTTCAAAATTTGTAAAAATAGAATTGTCTTGGGAGCATTGTCTTGGAAGCCATATAAATACATATAATACATGCACATATGCCACAATTAGAACTGTTTGTCCTAAATGTAAATATGAAATTTACATTGAATATTTATATATACAGTAGATAATGTTAGTGTTATTTCAGACCACACGGGGATGGTGGCCTGATTAGGGAACATCCGGATCCATAGTATCCTTAATACAGGGGTGTACTGGGACCAGTTCGGTCCGGTTCGCCCGAACCGGTTGTTAAATTTTGATTGGATCACCGAACCGTTTGTCTGTTTTTAACAAATATTTAGCAGTCAGTAGAAATTTATTTATATCTAATTTTTTTTAATTTTTTCAGGATTTTATAGAAAAATATAGGTAGTATCACAAGCAGTGGTCGTTTCAATATTTATTTATTTTTTGATGAAAAATTAGTTTATTTTTAGATAATTATGTCATTAGTGAGTATAAAGAATATGTTAAATAATTTCTGCCAAAATGTTACAAAATGCTGTTTGGAAAAGCTAAAATGCGTTGGCTTCCAGGGCTCCGCCCCGGACCACGCTGGGGGAGCTATCGCTCACCCCAGACCCACTAGCTTAATGACTCGCGCCATTGGCGCTCGCCGATTTACACCCCCTATCTGTATCAGAAACGGTTGTTAAGAAATTGGCAGCACACCCCTGCCTTAATCCCCCACCCCCACTTCTCGATCTGCCTTTGCTGCCCAGTGGGAGAAGCTTAAAAAATGCTTTGGTAAGAGTAGTCCAGGGAGCACGCAATTGCTCCCCGTAAATGAAAAAATAGCACGCTGGTATAGGTCCGGGAGCCGAACGGCACTGACCATGCACGGAGATTTGAGGAAGTTTGTCCACCAGCGCGTTGATGTTTCAGTTTGACGTCGCCTCTTCTTCGTGTTGACGTGTCCCGCGCTGGAGGATACACCCACTGTTAGAAGCTTCCTCGTCAGCTGCTAACTGTCGACATACGTTGAGGTTTTTAGCTCCTTCCTATCAGTTTCTTATTATCTTTGGTCAAAATGTGCTGTTTAATACTCTCATTTCTTTTTGTACCTTATTTTCTTTATTAATTTGTCCAACAATCTGGGATTGGAAGAATATAATGAAATTATTTCCGGTCCTGTCCTTCAAATGTTTTGATAAAAAGTTCTTTTAGGATTTTCTTTCAATGAAGAACAATGAGAATGAAGTCTTTACTAAACTTCGCTTTATTCTTTCTATCTCTTTACGAAAAATATCTCAGGTGTAGTCGTTTTTGGATGAAACGGTAGACAGTGGACGAAGCAAGGGGCTGGTTTTTTTTCTTTTTTACTTGAAAATAAAATCTCACCCTGTATATTGATCTTACTGCTGAGGCTGTATGTTGTACCCATACTTTTACTCTCTCAAACGCTGGCTTTGAATCTAGATTCAACGCCCTAAGAGTAGAGGTTACAGGCTCACAACTGGAGGGAGATATCAGAATATGGTGCTCAATTGAAAGGCGGTCAAAGTCAGCAACTGATACTTTCAGATGACAGTCAGTTTCTCCATAAATAATTAATTTTCCTAATTTTTACACAAAATAATTAATTTATTTCCTTTTTCATTTCAGACCATCATTCTGCTATAGTCGGTGAACAAGTTATAACATAATGAAATACTCTTTGGAAGATGAAGCATTGATATTGAACCTGCGTAAGGAGAAACACTGGGGTGCAAAACGAATGAAGAAAGTTTCCAAATAAACGATGGACTATACCTGGACTTCAATATCTCAAAGAAAATCGATATTACAGGGTCGACCAAACGAAAAGAAGGCATTGGAAGGCCATAAACATCACGTATTGAGAAAAATATTAACACGGTTTCATCCATGATATGCAGTCAAGAAGAACGGCCCAACGCCCACAAGTCCGTTAGAGAAATTTAAAAAACTACTGATATTTCTCGCTCTAGTGTTCGTCGTACAGTAAAAGATGAGCTGGGTCTTAAATGTTATAAAAGAGTCGAAGTTCATAAGCTCTCTCCATCAAATAAGCAAGCAAGAGTTGAAAAATGTCGTACTCTGTTAGATCGATTCCCAGACAGAGAAGTGTCGAAAATATGGTTCAGCGACGAGATCTTTCCGGTTCCTTCAACAATAAACACAAAATGACCGAGTTTATAGAAGACAGGACAAAAAAATCTATCAGTCTAAATCGACTTTGAAGGGAACATCCGCATTTTTCTCAAAAAGTTATGGTTTCCATCTTTATTTCAGTTAGGGAAGTCAGAGATTGTTTTCATCAAAATGCCAAAATCACTGCTGCTTATTACCAAGAAAAAATCCTTGATGCGGTACTGCCATCGATAAGGGAGAAGTCAAGGTTGCAAACGTACATTGATAATGGAGGAGGGCACATTCGCATAATCTTGGACTCAATTAGGTAACTGTCCAGAAACAAAGTTTTTCTACCCGTATCTGTATAACAGAGAATTACAAAATAATGGTTACAGTTAGCAAAAATCCAACTTCACCACGAGATAGACCATGGAATTCTATACAGGATACATATATCAATTATACAAATAACACTTGATATAAAGGTAAAATTATACTGTTCAAAATCAGGGTAATAGTTTTTTCGGCCCACCCGGTGTGTGTGTATATATATATATATATATATATATATATACAGGCGTCCCAAAAAAATGTATACACACTTTAAATACTTATAAAGGCAGTGTTTATTAAAATACATTTCATTTTCAAAATGTAATAGAATCTACAGACATTATTTAATTGTTTTGTCAACGCCTGTTTTCAAACTGACGTCTGTTCTGGTCCAGGCACTGCTGATAACGCGAAGCAATGGAATCGCAAACATCACGAAACATTTCGTTTGGTATTTGTGTGCATTCTCGTTCAATGGCTGCTCTCAATTCAGCGACTGTTGCAGGTTTTATAGCGTAGACTTTGTCTTTTAAGTATCCCCATAAAAAAGTCTAGTGGTGTGAGGTCTGGTGAACGCGGAGGGTATTCTACGAAACCCCTTCGTCCAATCCACATCCACATCGTGCCAAGTACAACTCGCAATACTCCACTCTTCGGTCCGGATCATCATCATCTTCATTAATAGCATGGACTAATCTTGGAATGTAACTTTTCCATTGACAGCGCTTCAAAATGCGTTGGACAGACGATTCTGAAATTCCTACCTCACGACTCGCTTGCCGCACAGATTTTTCTTGGACTTTGGTGATACGTTTCCAGTACTCTTTCTTGCTTTGTGGGGCTTGTCGATGTCCGTGGTCTTCCGGAACGCTTCTTGTGGACATTCTGAACAGTTCCATCGGCTTCAAACTTATCTCTAATTCGAGTGATGGTAAGTCGCGTTGGTGGATCTGTTTGAAACTCCCTCCTAAACTGTCTTTGCACTTCAACTGCGTTTTCACACTTCCAGTAGCATTTTAGAATGAATTTCCTTTGTTCAAAGCTTAGTCTGACTGCCATTATTAATTCTAATGGGTTTAACTTGGAAAGAAAGAAACATCAATTGAGCTATCAGCTGTTAAAGTGTGTATACATTTTTTTGGGACGCCCTGTATATATATATATATATATATATATATATATATATATATATATATATATGTGCGTAAAAAAACATTTTATTAGCAGAAAATTAATTTGTACAGCAATAAAAAAATAACAGTAGTATCGATGTTAAGTAAAACTCAGTTTGGAAGACAAATGGCCAGACTGATGAATAGCTTGGATAATTGGATTAGTTTTGATCCTTTATATATGACTGCCCTGAGCACATCTTGTTGCGTCCATAAATTCTGCCAGAACCTTTTTTATCATTAACCCAGAGCTCCTGCCCATAAATATTGTAAAACGTATAAAAATTTGAAGTTCTTCATTATCATGTTAAATTTAACATAGAATTTTCGATATTGTTTTCTTATGTCTGCGGGAAATTATAGGCCAATTAGTTTAACGTCTGTTTTAGGTAAGCTACTGGAATCGATAATTAGACATCGTATAGTCGAACACTTAGAATTGCATAATTTGATTTGAAATACACAGCACGCGAAACAAATCTTGCTTAACTAATCTTTTAGAATTTTTTCAAAGCGTGGTTGAAATTTACGATAGTCATCGGGTGGTAGATGTAGTGTATTTAGATTTTCAAAAAGCGTTTGACACCGTACCGCCCAAAAGACTCATTGAAAAAACTAAGGCTCATGGAATCAGGGGTGTAGTAATAAATTGGATAGAAGAGTGGTTGCGAGGTAGGAAACAGAGGGTGGTCGTTGATGGAGCGGAGTCGTGTTGGGCTAATGTAGCGAGCGGCGTTCCTCAGGGTTCTGTATTGGGCCCCTTGCTTTTTCTTATATATATTAACGATTTAGATGTCGACCTAGTCAGTACAGTTTCAAAGTTTGCGGATGACACGAAGTTGGGTGGTAGGGCGATTAATGACGAAGATAGAGGTAAAATCCAGGAAGATCTGAATAAAATCGTAGGTTGGTCAGTCACGGCAAATGAGATTTAACGTCAGTAAGTCCAAAATTTTACATATACAGACCCTGTCCAAATTATTAGACTCAGTGGCTGAAAATGTTCTTTAATGAAACCACCTCATTTTTCCACTTTATATTTATTTTTACGTATATTAGGAACTTCTAAATTATTTGCTACTTTCTTAACATAATGTGTGAGTGTAGATGCCAGTGTCAGTCTTGAAGTGGGGGACAAAGTGAGAATGTGGTGATAAGGAAGTCTAGCCTCGCACGTCATCTGTAACGCCTTGTGTTGTTTACCATTTATTTCAGTTTCAAAGCATTCTTTACACTGATTGGATGTTGTTTCACAAAGAAGCTTAAATTTGTTTAAATTAATGTACTTTTTTATGCTCTCCTATAGTTTAGTATGTGAAATTTTAACTGTACCTTGCTACTTTTCAGATTTGTAAAGTTATTTTCTTTGTTCTTGTTCTAATTGATAATTGGGCCAATTGTATGATATTACGCCACGTCAAAAGGCGCGGATTAATTGATTGCCGATACTTTTTCACAAAGAGAGATAGCGCGTAAACTGAATGTGTCTCAATCAAGTGTCCGAAGAATCTCGTCAGTGAGTCTAATAATTTGGACAGGGTTTAGACCTTATTCTCGTGTGGACACGAGAAAGCTCCATCTGACATCTAACCTCTATTTGTGACCCTAACCTTTGATGCAAGGATATGATTCTTGCTCGCGACACATTTTCTTATGATAATCTATACGTGTATGTGTGAAGTTTCATCAATTTATGTCGAATGTTCCAAAAAATCATGGCGCGGACCTCCATTTGACCTGACCTCTATTAGGGACTTTGAACTTCGATGCAGGAACACGATTCAAAACACATCATATGATTATCCATGAGTATGAGAAGTTTCATTAATTTATGTAAAGCGGCTCAAAAGTTATGACCTCCATTTGACCTTTGATCTCCATTCGACCTTGAATTTTGATTTAGGGACCGGATTCTTGCTCATGACATATCGTCTGGTTCATATATGCGATGATCCATATATGCGTAAAGTTTCATTAATTTATGTTGAGCAGTTCAAAAGTAATAAACTGGACACGAAATAGATCCATTTAACGCGACCTCTATTTGTGACCTTAACCTTTGATGCAGGAACCTGATTCTTGGTTATGACACTTCGTCTTGTGGTGATTTCTTCTGTGTGTGAAGAACTTTCGGCAATTTATGTTGAGCGGTTCAAATGTTATGGCCCGGACACGAAACTGTGACAGACGGACCGCGGACAGACAAATCACTAAAACATTATTTAGGTGGCCGGAAGACATCAATGTGAAGTTTAATGAAACTCGTAAGCTATGGCAATAATATGAAGCTACAGGATAAAGGGTAAAAACACTACAAGACAAACAGATAACACCAGGCCTACTGGTCTGGGATTTTGAAGTAATAATGTCATCGGATTCAGAATTCAGAGAACAAAATAACATTAACATTAAAGGAGCTTTCACGGCAGAAAAGCAATAACTATTTTTTCAGAAGAAACTACCCCACATGTACTTTACACCAGATAGGAAACGTCGTCGCCAATAATTTGATGCAAACATCGAACAAATTCGTTCACTAAAAAAAGTTTAGAGCAAAGTTTATTTTACCCAGAAGTTGTTCAGCTGAGTAAGTTGTCCATCTGCGTGACGCTGGGTGGAGCTTAAAACTCTGGACGAATAGCATTGTGAATGCACCAGAGTGCCTCCTGTTGGCAGCATGCAAAAACAAAATTTCGCTATTTTACAATTTGTGTTGTTTGTAGTAAAAAATAAATAAATAATTTTGTGCATCTAGTCAGACCACGCTTGTGCAAAATTTTAAACTCTTTTGTGAAATCGAGGAAAAGCAAGTCAGTCCATAAATTAACAAAAATACCACAACCATAAAAATTTTGAGCTTTACATCCAAAGCCATGAAACCAAATTTGTGAAGCTGCACTAAAAATGTAAGTGGTTCGTGAGCGTAAAGTAAATGTTAAGTTCTCACTGGCTTAAAAACTTCTGTTCAAAATTGTTTGATCGTCCACGCACGCAAGTGAGTGGCTTGGCAGTTTTGCAGTTTTGTTAATGATTGATATTACTCAAATTCAAGATTTCATTTCTTGTCGTTAGCAAAACGCATTTTAGGTAAGATGAGCGCTAGTTTTGGCCAAATTTGTGTTTAAAACAAAAGGTTGTTGCCTACAAAAAATCATGGACTAATCTGAAAAATACAACCTGCGGAAAGGCAAAAACTTGTGTACAGTCAGACATGGGCAGTAAATACTTTAGATGTATTTAAATAATAAATACATTACTTGAAAATAAAAGTAATTAAATACTAAATAAAATACAGGTTTTCAGAAAGTATTTAAATACTAAATACATTTCTCCTAAAATGTATTTAAATACATTTCAAATACAATTTAGATACTTTTCAAAAAGCACATAAACCACTAACATCAGCTTAGAGTCAAATAAAATCGAGAAGTCGCAGAAGTAGACGCTGCAATTGTTTGGTGGCACAGAAGACAGAGTCTTCACTTTACTATCTTTGGAAGTTATTCGGAATATTTTCCATCAAAAAGTGGGTGCAGGTGTGATTTGCTCTTTTTATTTTCACTTCCACCATCACAACAACTATTTTACCACCTTTTCCACCACTTCCACTTGCTGCAGCCATGTTACAAATGTTGTCCTCGTCTAATATGATCAATAGGCTAAGGCTAATTGTACAGTTAGCGCAGAACTTTACACAACCACATATGACGATGCCTCAGGATAGACTGCCGGCTGCCGCACTGCAGCTGTGAGTCTGTGACAATCGCCACTAGAGCAGGCTGGAAGTGCCATTTTTCAAGGTGCTTCCAGAAAGCTCCAGCCTGCTGAGCCTGGAACTTTCTGGAAGCACAAGCACCTTGAAAAATATTTTACCGCGTTCTGTGGTACCAGTTAAATACTGGGTGGTTAGTACTGTACATCCTTGCAAAATTGAACAATTCACAAAAAGGTATTTTAAAAATGTATTTAAAAACAGGTATTTACAAATACTAAATACTTTTTGAAAGTATTTAAATCCGTTGTTGTTTAGCCGATCAGCCCACCCTGATCGAGCAAGCCGGCGGCACGCAGGTAACCGATCGCCCTCTCCGGAGTGGACCAGAGGTTCAGCGCACTAGTGATATTGTGTTGTGTTCGTTGTTGTGCTAGAGCGGTACAGTCTGTCATAATGTGTTCAATTGTTTGTGGTGTGTCCTGACACAGGTGGCAGGTGTCGTCTATGGAGTTGTCTAGTCTGTATTTATATGTCTGTAAGTTAGGGTGATGTCCACATCGGAATCGTGCTAAGTTAACTCGATCCGATCTGCTCAGGCTGATCTCTGACCTGTTAATGGGTGGCGGCTTCGCACCTAGGACCGCATTCGGACCGAGTCGTGTCAGTGCTTTGTGGGTTAGGTGTGTGTGTGTGTGTGTGTGTGTGTGTTTTCTGTAGTGTGTGATGTCTGTGGGGCGTGGTATGGAATAGAGTACAGGAATACCTCGGATAAGACGGTTAATTCGTTCCGCCGACATGCCGCACTGTTTGAAACCGCCCTGTTCGAGGCATGTTTTAATGGGAAATACTGTAGGTCGTTCCAAGACATTTTAAATTACGTTTTTTGTATGATTATTTTCGATAATTATAATGATTTAACATGTTTAAATGTGAAATAAAACAATAAGAATGCAAGATCACCAGTTGAAAATTCTTTTGTAGGAACGTCTTCTGCTTCTGCATCTTCCTCTTTTGCTTCTTCTTCTTCATAAACTCGCTGTTGTTCTAGATTGATTAGAGTTTCATTGTCTAGATCTTTCGAATGCGATTAAATGCACTCGATAACATTTGGTGCATCAACATTTTCGAATCCAAGATCCTTCCCAATGCTAACAATGTCAGTTGCAACTCCTGCAATGTGATTTTCGAAACCACGAAAATCAGTTGCACAATGTGGTAGAATATTTTTCCACACTGCTTGCATATTACTCGCAGTGACTTCAAGCCACGCTTGATTGATGTTTTCTATAACATTTCTGATGTTATAATTTTTCCAAAAACTTGTAGTATAGACCGCGCGCGGGTTGTTTGAAACTTAATATATCGTCGCACTGACATTCCTTTTATAAATATCTTAAATATTACATTAAATAATTAATTTTATATTATAATATTCAATCCGTCCTATTGCGAAATCCGTCCTGTTTGAAACCGTCTTATCCGAGGTATTCCTGTATTTGGTTATAATGTCTCTCTGGTGTTACCTTAATGGTGCGAGGTGTTGGTGCATGATTCTACATGTACTGGCAAGGGTGTTGTGGGTTAGTTGTCGCTGCTGCCATAAATTGTGTTCCCCGCAAGTCTAAATGTTCCCTAACTTTCAGTATTTTTGTTTGTGTGTGCAGGTGTTCTATTGGTGTTGTTTGAGTGCATCCTGTAATGATACGAAGTGCGTTGTTTTGTATTGTCTGTAAGGTGTTTATGTGTGTGTTTGAGATAATGGGTGCCCAGCATGGGCTAGCATAATCCATAACTGAGCGAATATATTGTTTGTATGTGAATGATGTTGTTTCCTGCTGGTGTCCAAAGTTTGTGCATTAGGGTGGAGCGAAAAATACTTTTTTTCTAGTATGAAGTTCTAATAGTGATTAAAAGTTGCATTTAGTGGATGATATATACCTGCCAAAATATGAGTTCATTTGTTTAATATGTTCAGCTGCCACCAGGGGGCTAAAGTTAACACAATTTTGGGTAAAAATGAAAAAAATGCTTCTATTTTAGGTTTATCAAACTATTATAAACTTTTATCTTAAAATTATCTAATAGTTTGATTAAGATTCATAAATGATAAGAATTCGTTTTGTAAAAATGCCTTTTCATATGCTTAATATCTTCAGCTGCCACAAGAGGGCTGAAGTTAACTTAAAAGTGACAATTAAGTATGATTCTGTATTTACTTGAAAAAGGGAACAGTAATAAATTAGGATGTCTCTCCTCCTTTATACTGGCTTGAGACAGTTAAGAAACGTTATTTCGTGCCTTAACGGAGTTACCACCCTTTCTCCAACCAACCTCCCTCTAGAAAGGGTTCTTGCTGAAGACTATTTAGTAATTTGCTTTTGTGTCAATTTTGGCTGTTTTTTTCCTTGATTCTAATGTAGCACGAATCCAACCGTCTCTGTTTGTAGGTCCGCAGACTGATCCAGCAGCGTCTGTAACGAGCTTGACTCATCTCTCTACGGCTTGTGTATGACATGGAAACTGAAATAATTCTGAATGAAGAGTAGTACCATGTTTGATGCATGATTCAATATCATCAAGAGAAACTCCTTTGGTTATCGGTGGTTCTGCTATCTGAAAATCTTGCCACATAATGAGATCTGTATAGTCTTTGGCATAAAAATTTATTTCTGGCACCTTAAAATACCTGATAACATCTGTTTCTTGAATGCATGCCCTTGCTTTTATGATACGCCTAAATTCCAACTGACGCACATGCTCCCTTTCATCAGCTATCATTGCAATGAGAATGTTTTCTTGATTTGCGTAATATGCATTTCGCTGAATGACTGAGTAGTCATGTACTCTCCTAAGCTCTTCACGGAGATACCGGCTTCTTGCAATCATATGCCACATATGTTTAGCACCATATTGGCATAATGGTTTACGCTTTATCTGAAACCACATTGGTGCGTATACCCTAACAATGAAAGTAGCTAATTCTTGTAAATTGCCTGAAGGATTCTCTGTGCTTGCATATAACCGCAGAGTCCTGTTTGCTGTGGTGAGCCACCTTGAATGTGATATATTGCCTGGACTCTTATGACTAAGACTCTTTGAGAATGTTCCACTTGATATAGCCTTGTGAATTTCAAGAAGGTATTTCTGGTCAGTACTTATGTCATCTACATCAACTTCACACATGTCCTCTTGAATTTCAATGGGTTTGAAGTTAACTATGGGAAGCTTTTCACAGTCTGAAAGTGCTCGGCCAATTTCTCCTGAAAATGCTCTTGGTCCAGTAGTGGTACCATCCAAGTGATGAAACAGATGGCGCAATGGAAGTTCATTAAGGTGTAAAAGGCATATCAGCCACTGCAATGGCTTATTAAAGGCTTCTTCCAGTAATCTTATTGTGCCTCCAATACTACCAGTGTTAACCACTGTCGAATCACAGCCAACTGCAACGATGTTCCCTATATCAACATTCCTTTCTTTCAAGCAATTCACTAGCGCTGTGCAAATGTATTTAGCTTTGCCACTGGAAGGTGTCACATGTGCAAAGTACAGAGAGTGTGGTTCAGATATTATGCTGATATGCTCTTTGCGTTTGGTTCTTTGGTGGTTAGAGCCATCACTCTCCTGGACTTGAATCATTGTTTTATCCTTTCTGCCATCAAAGTATAATCCCCGCATAGTTTTTGGCTCTCCTATCTGTTGTAGTTCCTTTCTCTGTTTTTGTCTTTCACGTCTTAGCTTACTTCTGTCTATAATATTCCCTTTGTCTTCGGGAGTAACAATTTTAAGATCTGCCAATACTGCAGAAGCAATAGCAGCCCCAGCTCTGTCCGACATTTTAAATCTATCACAAGTAATTGCTAATGAAGGCAGTGGCTCACGCATCTGTTGTTCTGATATTACATATTGAGTCGAGGTTGTATCTTCCTCATTATCTTCAGATATCTCTTCTAGTTGTTGAAGTTCACTTGTCTCTGTTTCGATTTGTAAGTTGGACGTATTGGTTATAGCAGCACTAGTTGTTTGTGAGGATTCCAGACGTGCTTTTTCCATTTCCTTTCGATGTTCTCTTGCTTGTGATCGTCTTGTGTGTGCTATGTCAATGCTTCCTATCACCATTATTCTGCGTGTTCGTTGGTCATTTAAAAAATCCTGCTCTTTTGGAGGGACTTTCTTACTCTTTTCACATGAGCATCTCCTAAATTCCTTACATTTGCAGGTGCAGATGTCAAACAAAGTGCATTTTGAAGTTTTCAAATTCTTCAAGCTGATTTTTGTACTTAGGCTGATCCTTGCGTGACTTGTATGGCTTTAATAATGACCTGTATTTATCATGGTACACTCGCATCATCTGTAAAACGCGTGTATGTGAAACTATGGCAAAGAGGCCTTCTTCCAAATATTTTCTACCTTTTTGGAAACTGCCTCTGCTATTTCAGAAAATGAAGGCTCCTTGTTATTCATCTGCTCCTTCACTAAATGTTTTGTGAACAGGTAATCTTTCATAATGCAGTTATAAGTTGGTAGTTGCATATCACTCATCTCACAAGGTACTTCAAATATGGCACACTTCATATGTTCTCTAGTGAAATGTTTATATTTAGTATTTGATGCCATAATATTTTTAAGAAAAATTCACAATCACAAAATATCCTGTAACATCAAAACATTATATAATTAATATATATAATATATTTTATAAGTATATATAATATATTATATAAATAAACTAAAATTATATAATGCATTATAACAAGCATTTTATAATAAAATCAATATTATCTCTTATAAATCACTTTAAAATAAAGTTTTATAATATTCCGATCATATTAAAAAACTCTCCGATCAACTGAGCGACTAGGCCTACTACCTAAGAAGACAAGTGTTAACCCACTGTTCTAATGACTCACAGAAAGAAATTCCTTCACACCAAAACCCTCCCCCACAACCCTCCCCCACAACATTCAGTGTAGTCTCAACATGACTCAGTTACTCTAAATTGTGTTAACTTCAGCTCTCTTGTGGCAGCTGAAGATATTAAGCATATGAAAAGGTATTTTTAAAAAACGAATTCCTATCATTTAAGAATCTTAATCAAACTATTAGATAATTCTAAGATAAAATTTTATAATAGTTTGATAAACCTAAAATAGAAGCATTGTTTCCCTTTTTACACAAAATTGTGTTAAATTTAGCCCCCTGGTGGCAGCTGAAAATTTTAAACAAATTAACTCATATTTTGGCAGGCATATTTCGTCCACTAAATGCACTTTTAATCACTATTAGAACTTCATACTAGAAAAAAAGTATTTTTCACTCCACCCTATAATGTGCATGTTAGTACCGTAAGCGTGTTAAGTCTTGACGTACATTTGTTTTTAATGTCCTGAATGTGGTTTGCAAAAGATAATGATGTGTTGTATGTGACCCAAGTATTTTGGTCCTGTGAGTGTGTGGAATGTTGATGTTGTTTAGTGTAAGCTGTGGAATTACCTGGTGTTCTTTTGTGTTACTTGTAAGCAAGGTGATGGTTGATTTTGTGGGCGCTACTTTGAGTCTATTGTGTGTGAGCCAGTCTTGTATACTGTTTATGTATCTCTGTAGGTTATTTGTAGCGGTGTCGATGTTGTTGTGGGTGGATGTTAGAGTGATGTCATCTGCATATGATGATAAGGTAAGCTTGTTATCTATAGGTGTTGGAATGTCATGCATATATGTATAAGTTGAAGAGTGTTGGTGAGAGAACAGAGCCTTGAGGGACCCCGTTCGGAAAAAGCATGTTTTTGGATGACTTGCCATTAAATGTGACATGTGAGTATCTTCCTGAAAGATAGTTGCTCAGCCAGCCACCTTTTGGTGTTATTGTGCATGTTTGTGTTGAGTATTTTGTTTATGAGAGGGAAGCGTGGGATAGCATCAAATGCTTTACTAATGTCTATTGTTACTAATAGTGCACGTTGAACTGGTCGTCTGGAGTTGATGCCATCCATGATGTGCTGCCTGAGGTTAGTGAGTAATGTCGTGGTTGAGTGGTGAGGTCTGAATCCATGTTGAGTAGGCGATAGTGGAATGTGTGGGTTAGTGATTTGTAAGATTAGTCTTTCTGTTACTTTGGAAGGTGTGCATGGTAAAGTAATGGGTCTATAGGAAGCTGGTTCTGTTTGATTTTTGTTTGATTTGAGTAGTGTAATAATTTTACCTTGTTTTCATATGTCAGGAATAATACAGTGTTGGTATGAATATGTGCTGATATTTGTGAGAGCTAGTATTCCTTGTTGGCCCAAGTGTTTAAGGTGTATGTTAGATATATTGTCTGGTCTAATAGCCTTCAAATTCTTAATGTTTTTGATGATCTTGGTGGTCTGGTCTGTATTGAAGGGTGTAATGGTCGTGTCGAGTCTGTAGGTTTTCTTGTGCCTGGCTGTCTGCGTGTTTCTGGTTGTTGTCTCTGTTTAAGTGACTTATCTTTGCGTAGTGATTAACTAGAATGTTAGCTTGTTGTGTGTATGTTGGGATATTATTTTGGCTGCGACAGATAGCCGCGTGTAAGGTGTGAATGCCGCTGTTAGAGTGGGTAATGCTGTTTATAGTCTTGTATAGCCTGGATGTATCTGTGGAGTGGTTTAGTGTTATTATGAATTCCCTGAATGTTTCTGTTTGTTTTTCTTTGAGTTTGTTGTTTATTTCTGTGTTGAGTTGTTGTATCTGCTGTTTTATGGCTTCTGTGTGTGGTGTTTGTGTGTTATATTTGAGGTTGTTACGTTGCCTTATGAGGTGGACTATTTCTCTGTGTAATTTGGGTTGTATTTCCTAATGTTGCCCTTGGGTATGTATTTCTTTGCATTATTGATGATCTGATTAAATATCTTGAGTGTTGTATTGATGTTTATGATGGGTGTGCTGTTTAATGTGGTGAATTGTTCTTCAGTCTGTTTTTTGAACTGTTCCCAATCAGCTTTCTTGTAATTTCTGTAAGTGTGCCTAAGGCTGTTGGGGCAGAATGCAGAATGTGTTGTAATGATGATGGGCAGGTGGTCTGATGACAGTTGTTTTTCTGTTCTCCATTGTGTATGTAATTAAATATACTCACCAAAAAGTATTTATAAACATATGTATTTAAATACATATTTAAGTATTTTCAAATACATTACTGCCCATTTCTGTGTACAGGAGATAATAATAAACCTTGAAAAGAACAGGACAAGAATAACACACACACACACACACACACACACACCACACACACACACACACACACACACACACAGCGTTAAAAAACAAAAATATTAGAGGCAGCTTTTAACATGTATTAGAGTGACATGTGGTAAATGAATCTACAAAACAACATTAAAGCTCAGAACGAGTTTTCTTTCTAAGAGCTGCCGCTAAATATTTTTTGTTTTGTAACTTCGAATTTGTAATGTCATGTTTTTTTTTTGGTGTTATTCTTATCCTGTTCTTTTTAAGGTTTATTATTACCCACACGAAAAAGATTTGCCTTTTTGCAGGATGCATTTTTCAGACTGGTGAGTATTGCTCCAGTACTAACAAGCTAACAAGACAACGTAACAACCTCAAACATAACACACAAACACCACACACAGAAGCCATAAAACAGCAGATACAACAGCTCAACACAGAAACAAACAACAAACTCAAAGAAAAACAAACAGAAACATTTAGGGAATTCATAACACTAAACCACTCCACAGATACATCCAGGCTATACAAGACTATAAAGAGCATTACCCACTCTCACAGCGGCATTCACACCTCACACGCGGCTATCTGTCGCAACCAAAATAATATCCCAACATATACACAAAGCTAACATTCTAGTTAATCACTACGCAAAGATAAGTCACTTAAACAGAGACAACAACCAGAAACACGCAGACAGACAAACAGCCAGACACAAGAAAACCTACAGACTCGACACGACCATTACACCCTTCAATACAGACCAGACCACCAAGATCATCAAAAACATTAAGAATTCGAAGGCTATTAGACCAGACATTATATCTAACATACACCTTAAACACTTGGACCCACAGGGAATACTAGCTCTCACAAACATCAGCACATATTCATACCAACACTATTATTCCTGACATATGGAAACAAGGTAAAATTATTACACTACTCAAATCAACAAAAATCCAACAGAACCAGCTTCCTATAGACCCATTACTTTACATGCACACCTTCCAAAGTAACAGAAAGACTAATCTTACAAATCACCAACCCACATATACCACTATCGCCTACTCAACATGGATTCAGACCTCACCACTCAACCACGACATTACTCACTAACCTCAGGTAGCACATCATGGATGGCATCAACTCCAGACGACCAGTTCAACGTACACTATTAGCAACAATAGACATTAGTAAAGCATTTGATGCTATCCCACGCTTCCCTCTCATAAACAAAATACTCAACACAAACATGCACAATAACACCAAAAGGTGGCTGAGCAACTATCTTTCAGGAAGATACTCACATGTCACATTTAATGGCAAGTCATCCAAAAACAAGCTTTTTCCGAACGGGGTCCCTCAAGGCTCTGTTCTCTCACCAACACTCTTCAACTTATACATGCATGACATTCCAACACCCATAGATAACAAGCTTACCTTATCATCATATGCAGATGACATCACTCTAACATCCACCCACAACAACATCGACACCGCTACAAATAACCTACAAACATACATAAACAGTAGACAAGACTGGCTCACACACAATATACTCAAAGTAGCGCCCACAAAATCAACCATCATCTTGCTTACAAGCAACACAAAAGAACACCAGGTAATTCCACAGCTTACACTAAACATCAATATTCCACACACTCACAGGACCTAAATACTTGGGGTCGCATACAACACATCATTATCTTTTGCAAACCACATTCAGGACATTAAAAACAAATGTACGTCAAGACTTAACAGGCTTACGATACTAACATGCACAAACTTTGGACACCAGCAGGAAACAACATCACTCATATACAAACAATATATTCGCTCAGTTATGGACTATGCTAGGCCATGCTGGGCACCCATTATCTCAAACACACACATAAACACCTTACAGACAATACAAACAACGCACTTCGTATCATTACAGGATGCACTCAAACAACACCAATAGAACACCTACACACAGAAACAAAAATACTGAAAGTTAGGGAACATTCAGACATGAGGGGAACACAATTTATGGCATCAGCGACAACTAACCCACAACACCCTTGCCACTACATGTACAATCATGCACCGACACCTCGCACCATTAAGGTAACACCAAAGACACATTATAACCAAATACTCCATTCCATACCACGCCCCACAGACATCACTCAGTACAGAAAAAACACACACACACACACACCTAACCCACAAAGCACTGACACGACTCGGTCCGAATGCGGTCCTAGGTGCGAAGCCGCCACCCATTAACAGGTCAGAGATCAGCCTGAGCAGATCGGATCGAGTTAACTTAGCACGATTCCGATGTGGACATCACCCCAACTTACGGACATATAAACACAGACTAGACAACTCCATAGACGACACCTGCCACCTGTGCCAGGACACACCACAAACAATTGAACACATTATGACAGACTGTACCGCTCTAGCACAACAACGAACACAACACAACACAACACACATCACTAGTGCGCTGAACCTCTGGTCCACTCCGGAGAGGGCGATCGGTTACCTGCATGCCGCCGGCTTGCTCGATCAGGGTTGGCTGATCGGCTAAACAACAACAACAAACAACAACAAACAACAACAACAACCCCAACTTACAGACATATAAACACAGACTGGACAACTCCACAGACGACACCCGCCACCTGTGCCAGGACACACCACAAACAATTGAACACATTATGACAGACTGTACTGCTCTAGCACAACATAGAACACAACACAATATCACTAGTGCGCTGAACCTCTGGTCCACTCCGGAAAGGGCGATCGGTTACCTGCGTGCCGCCGGCTTGCTCGATCAGGGTGGGCTGATCAGCTAACCAACAACAACAACTAACAAGCTCATAGATAAACGGGACATCGCAAACACAAGTCACACAGAGGGCTTTTTACATCTAAGAGCAAGACAGGAAACGAAAGGTGAAAATTACTAGCACGACCAGGGCCGGATTAACCATTAGGCTAATAAGGCTGTAGCCTTAGGCCCTAATTTTTATATCATAACCAACTATATGACAAAGATTTACGGTTTAAGTAATATATATAACTGCATAATTATATCTTCAGAGGTGGAAAATAATTTTTTTAGTTTTAGTTCAGAGTTTTTTATATGTCGTTATATCTGATGGTGTATTATTGTCGATATGTATGCATGATTTTCATCCATTTTTGTATGATTGGTTTCAAAGGGTTAATCTGTTTCCGAAATTGTTTTTCAGACGTTGGGAATTTGAGCCTCGTGTAATGATCATTTCAGTATGTCGAAGAAAGGGGGATGTTTTGTTCGATATCACAGTTTAAAGCCAGGAAGAAGAAATAATTTTCTATTTGAATTCTATGCTACTTTTGCTGTTTTTTTTTTTTTTAATGTACATAGCTTTGATTTTTGTTAGCTGTTAGATTTGGATAAATATACATTTCTATTTGTTTGAAGATTTTATGAACTATAGGCAATATATAGTACATATATAAGCCCTTCTCTCTTATTAGCCTTAGGCCCCTCAGCCTTAATCTGGCCGTGGTCACGACTACAATCTTTGAAACTACTACTTGGAAAGAAGACGTGAGCGATCCACAATAATATATCTAAGGAAAATATTCGAGGGATATCTTCCAAACTTTAGAAATAAAATAAAAACACTGGAATGAGGTAAAAGGTAGATTCTGTACTGTTCCAGCATACGTAGCTGGCTACGAGGATAGGATGAGAGTAGAAAGTATCTCTCTCCTCTATTAAACTCCCCGAAATTAGGCGGGATGATGTAGAACGGTCGACCGCGGGTCGATCCTCAACTGTCATTCGGAGACACCTGAGGTAAACCTAAAGTACATGTATGAATCATGCCCGACTATCCACAATGCTCTTGAATTTCAGTTGGGCATCAGCACTATTTCCAGTTGCTGAATGTGGCCTATCAGCCAAACGTAATGATCACAGGACAGACGTACCCTTAGATCTTTTTCATCATTTGAGCATGATTTCGTTCTTTCTATGTTTTCAACTTTGTTCTTCATCTCATTTATGGAAGTCACTCATTTGTTTGGATTATATTATATTCCATCCATCCATAAAATTAAGACTTAAAAAGCTCCCCCTGCAATTCCGAAGGGATTTGGTCCTAAGTTCTTAAACGAAGTTGGAGTATCCTTATTAGCATTTGTTCAAATATAATTGCGTAAAGTCTTCATCCAATTTAAGATTTTAAACTTTCACATCTTTTAAATGTCTTTAAATCATGAAAATAATTTAGATTTTTAAGATTAAATTTATTTTTCAGAAAACTTTCAAAACTTAATTCAAAAAGGAGACAAAGTAATTGTTTCCTTTCTGCCATTCAAAAGTTGTCTCAAAGAAAATATGGAAATAAATTTTAAATAATATATATATATAATCGTATGGACTGCACTGACTCACTGGGCCTTGCCAAAAGCAAACAGCATCAGCGAGTTCAAATTTTGTAGAAAAACTATAATGATGATTGTCTGTTCCACATTCAACAAGAAAACTTGGAACTTCATCCCCAGTTAGTCTACGTCACACTTAGGAAGTTTTTTTTATGCAGGAAGGGGGCCAAGGGCAAATGCCCGCAAAAGCCCCCCCTCCCATACAAGAAGAAAAGAGCCAAAATCAAGGTCCAGGGTTTTCGAGATGCCAAGACACACTGCGTTTGAAAGATGGGAGGTCATAGACAGGAGGAAAGATGGACTGAGGAAGATTGTTCCAGAGTTGACCGGTTGCGTAGATGAAAGATTGAAAAATACCGATTAACCCTTGCATTAGATAGTTGGACAGAAAAGGAATGAGAAAGTGTAGAAAGTCTGGTGTTGCGTGCTCTCCTTAAAGGAGGAGGCATGCAGTTAGAGAGTTCAGAAGAGCAATATCCGTTATGATAGCGATAGTAGAGAGAGAGTGAGGCAACACTGCGACGAAAAGAAAGAGATTGAAGACAATCAGTAAGAGGCGGCGAATTGATGAGACGAAAAGCCTTTGATTCCACCCGGTCAAGTACGGCTGTGTGGGTTGAACCACTCCACACATGAGAAGCATACTCCATACAGGGGCGAACAAGACCCCTATACAGAGACAGCAACTGAGTGGGGGTGAAGAAACTGCGGAGGCGGTACAGCACACCTAACCTCTTAGAAGCTGTTTTAGAAAGAGTATATGTGATCTTTCCAAGAAAGATCACGAGAAAAAGAAACACCAAGAGTATTAATAGAAGAGGAAGGATTGAGTTGTGCATTGCTGAACATAAGGGGATAGTCGTGTGGAACATTGTGACGAGTAGACAGATGGAGAAAGTGAGGTTCTGAGGCACTGAAAGCCACAAGGTTTTTTCTGCCCCAATCAGAGAGAGTAGAAAGATCAGAGGTCAGGCGTACCATAGTCATCCAACGCTAATCATGGAATGACTGTTGAGAGGGACGCTTTGTGAAGAGGGTGGAGAAGTGAAGAGTAGAATCATCAGCATAGCAGTAGATAGGACAGGAAGTGCGACTTAAGAGATCATTGATGAATAAAAAGAAAAGAGTGGATGACAGAACAGAATCCCGAGGAACACCACTGTTATTAGCTTTAGTAGAAGAGCAGTGGCCATCAAAAACCGCAGCTAGAGATCGGCCAGAAAGGAAAGCAGTGATGAAGGCACAAACAGGAGGATAGAAACCAAAGGAAAGCAGTTTGGAGATTAAAGATTTGTGCTAAACTCCATCAAAAGCTTTTGATATGTCTAGGGGAATATCAAATGTTTCACCGAAATCCCGAGAGGAGGATGACCAAGTCAGATATGCAAAAAGATCCCTAGTAGCGTGTCCCTTGCGGAACCCATACTGACGATCTGAAAGAAGACTGCGAGAAGAGAGGTGTTTAAGAATCTTCCTATTAAAGACAGATTCAAAAACTTTTGAAATGTAAGAAATCAAAGCAGTTGGACGATAGTTAGAGAGTTGAGAGCTTTCACCCTTCTTGGGGACAGGATGAATGAAAGCGAACGAAATCCCGAAAGAAAGCGATCCCGAATGAAAGCGAAAGCAGCAGGAAGGAAAAGTACCAAATGAAAGACGAAAAAGTTTGCCTTCACAGGGTGTCAGCACAGAAGCACAGTTATTGAGAACGACAGGAAGAACACCATCAGGACCGTACGCCTTCCTGGAGTTGAGCCCAGATTGGGCAGAAAGAACATATTTGGAAGAGATTCTAATTTCAGACACAATTAAGTCGAAGGGAGGAGAGATGGAGGAAGAGCACCAGAATCATCCAGGGTTGAATTGGAGGCGAAAGTCTGAACAAAGAATTCAGCTTTGTAAAGAGTAGAGACGGCAACTGAACTGTCAGAATGGAAAAGAGGAGGGAAAGAAAAAGAAGTAAAGTTGTTGGAGAGGTTCTTAGCTAGATCCCTCCCTTCTGATCGGGAGGTCGTGAGATCGAGTCCGGGCGAGGACGTGGTAATTTCTGACCACCCGTCGTGGTTCGGATTCCATTCAATATATTTTGCCCCACCCTTTTTTTTTTCCTTTCCAAGTTCCCTTTTAAGTTCCAGAAATTTTGTACACAAGTAGTTACATACCTTTTTTACAAGTTTTTATTTTCTACATAGTCTCCAATGTTCCCTCTAATTTTTTTTAGTCCGTGTGCGCAAGAAATTTTCGTTGTGCATACATTTAGATTCATGGTGAAAAATTGTGCAAACTTTTCTGAGCGCTATTATCTTCAAAATGAAATACATATAAATATTAAATACTTAATAAATAATTTATTATTTCCATAAGGTGAGAGCTTGATCATTACGGTACTATTAAATGGATATTAAAAAACTTTTTACAATATTATATATTCTTAAAAAAGAAAACATTTTATCCATTCTAAAAATATGAATAAAATAAAAAATAGTAAAATAAAAGGTTCTTTTGCATTATCCTCCCAACACTAATTTTTTTATATAATGTTGGTTTGGTTTTGGTTATGGTACTTTATTTTCCTTCCATTATAAAAAAAATTAGTGTTGGGGTTAGGTTAGGTTAGGTTAGGTTAGGTTAGGTTAGGTTAGGTTAGGTTAAAAACAGCCCGCCGCAGGCGTTAGCCGGCTTCAAGTTAGGTTAGGTTAGGTTAGGAATATTTATTCATATAACTAATGATGTAATATTACTGCTTTCATGCCCTTTCACGATTAAAAATTAAAAGTGTTTTGCTAACGTACTTTATTTTCCTTTCATTATAAAAAAAATTAGTGTTGGGAGGATAATGCAAAAGTACCAAATAAAATTCAACAAAATAAAGAAATAAAATAAAAATAACATTAATTGAAAATGACTATTTTAGTTATCATTTCTCAAAACAATTTTAGCATTTAGCAATTTAAAATAGACTATCAAGATTAATACATGATTTTATCCATTCACAAAATAGGAATAAAATAAAAAATAATAAAATTCAATAAAATAAAATATGATTTTCTTTCAAGCGGTTTCTTAATTTGTTCTTTATAGAATTCATTAAACTGAAATTTTTTAAATTGCTTCATTTACTGTCGTGACTCATGATACGCTTGAGCCTGTGCGCATTTTATTTTGCTGTGTGCGCGGGTTCCACAACGCGTGTGCGCGCGCACACGCGCACACCTTAGAGGGAACATTGAATTAGTCTCCATCCTTTTCTACGGCTTTCCTCCACTTCGAAACAAGGGCTTTTATTCCTTGCTGGTAAAAGTCAGCTGGGTTCCGCTGGAGCCACCTCTTAACCTCCTCAACAACCTCATCGTCACTCTGAAATTTTCTTCCACGAATAGCATTCTTCATTGGCCCAAACAAATGGAAGTCTGAAGGTGTCAGATCCGAGCTGTATGGAGAGTGGGGTAACACAGTCAAGCGCATTTTTGTGATGGCCTCTCTTGTTTGCAAACTGTTGTGTGGTCTTGCATTATCGTGCACATGACTCCAGATTCCTGGGATCTTGGGAGCATTGCTCCAGTAAATTTGACCATGAGAAAAAGTAAATTTGGGTTTGGGTTTTGTTCATCCGCTAGACGTTATGCAATTTTTTTGCGTATACGTTCTTGTACAAACCAATTTTTTTAAATTACAAATTTAGTTATTTTAAGTTTAGTTGGTAATTCCATATTTAACAATTATTTTTATTTTTTGTTAAGCTTCAATGTTTTGATAATTAAAATTTTATTAAAACGTATATTTTTTTAATATAAAATTATCAGGATTGGACTATGTTCCATTGATCTCGGCCAGGTTTGATAAATTGGCCAGATAATTACTTGTGCGGTTTTAAGTAATCCACCATGACTCTAGAATTGAAAAGTTTAGTTAAGTTTAAACTTACTTTTACTTACTCTTCCTTACTTTTACTAAGTTTAAAGCACTTACTTTTACTTACTTTCATTGTACTATATTTACTTACTTTTACTCACTTTTACCATACTATATTTACTAACTTTTACTTATTTTGTATTTTTTCAGGTAGTCAATAATCAATAATGGATCCTAATATTGATGAAGTTGGAGAGAAAAGTGAGGGTGTTAAAAGGGGTTACTTTTGTGGTCAATGCAAGAACAAATATTCAAAGAAGCAAAACTGGGAGGAACATTTTAATTCCAAAACAAATATTTGTTACAATACAAGAGGTCCCAGAGTTTGGGCCCACAGCTTAGATATTGCAGTAAAGAAATACCAGGATGAAGTGCAGCAAAGAGATACGGCAAAGCAGTCATTTAGTTTGTTCACAAAATGTGCTAGTGCTAGACCTCAGAAGAATGAACCAACTTCTTCAACTGCTAATCTAGAAAATGAAACTTTTTCACTAAATGTTTCACAGACTGAAGAAAGTGCTTCTCCTCCACCTAAGAAACAAAAGGTAAGAGGAATCTGCGCATCAGACTAACAAAACTGCTTTAGAGGAATTTGAAAATTCCCAAATCCAGAAGACATTGAATGCAATTTTGCGCCTAACAAAAGAAACTCACCAAGCTGTTGTGGTTAATAAAGAGAAGAGTCAAAATATGCCTTCAAGTTCAAGTGTTGCATCCAAATCTAATAAAGCAAAAAGCAACAAATTTGACATTTCCATAGCCCATTTAAGCAAGTGTAAATCAATACAAGAAATCCTGAACAATGATTTGATCAAATCTACATTCAAATTGGTGGAAAAGAAGGATCTAGGGCATGCTGATGATTCATTTTCAGCACCAAGTGATATAATGGAAAACATTGCAAATAGTGACACTAATATGCCTGATGTAGATATAGCTGTTGAGGATGAAGATGATGATAATCAAGAAGATATTGATGATGCTTCTGATGATAAAATGTTTACATTATATTGCATAGCTTGCACAGACCCCAAAGCATGTGCTTCAGACAAACATTCTAACATAAAAGGTTACTTCAATGTTAAAGATTTAACCTATGTATGCAAACAAGGAGAAAATCAAGAGAGATGGTTTAGAAATCTGAAAACCCACCTGAAGAGACATTTAATTAAACTTCAGGAAAAAAAAGTAAATTCAGAGCTGTGCTCCAGTAAATTTTTTCAAATCTGGAGTCATGATCGTGCAAAAGAACAACATCTTACAGTTTTCTCTCTGGTCGAACTCGCTTTATATGTCTCTGGAGCCTCTGTAGGGTAGCAATATACACTACAGTATGCCTCAGAGTTCAGTGTTTGTCCTTTCTTCATAATGTCCACCAGAATCACCCCTTTCATGTCCCAGAAGATGGTGGCCATAACCTTTCCTGCAGAGGGAGCCATTTTGAACTTTTCTTGCGTGGGGAGTTTGCGTGATGCCACTCCATGGATTGGCGTTTTGTTTCAGGTTCAAAGTAGTGTACCCAAGTCTCATCCCCAATCACAATTCGTGAAAGGAAGTCATCCCCTTCTGTCTCGTATCGAACCAACCACTCGGAAGCAATTTCTTTTCTTTGGGCTTTGTGATCTTCAGTCAGTTCGCGAGGAACAAACCGTGAACACACTTTTGAGTATCCCAGTTGCTGAATTATCGTATTCACACTTCCTTCACTAATTCCTAGTTCCAGTGATAGCTCCTTGTATGTGACGAGCCGATTTGATCGAATGATGCTGTTAGCACGTTGCACAGTGAGATGTCACAGCCGATGCCGGGCGACCGCTGCATGGCTCGTCATCGAGGCTGGCTCTCCCTCTCTCCGATGATCTCTCACGTTTAGACCAGCGTCCAACTGTGCTTCGATCAACAACAGTATCTCCGCAAGCGTTTTGTAGACGTTTGCGAATATTTCCAGCCGTTTTCTTCTCTGCGGTTAAGAACTCTATAACAGCTCTCTGTTTACGACGCCCATCAGTGTCAGACGCACGCCATTTTCGAAACTGCGTTAACCATCGGTTTTATACAAGGGCGTTTGAAAGCGGTTTTATACAAGGAGAGGTGGTTCAAACTTGAAAATCCGGTTATGTGAAGCGCAGAAAGTTCAAACTTACGGCCCAAAAGACATTTCAGCCCCATGGCCTATTATTTAGCTAAGAAAAAATGGTGGAGCAAAGTATATTGAGTGCCCCTAGTATATTTTTATGACTGCCTACTCCCTTATCTTCCCTATATTACTCTTCTCTCTCTGTCTCTCTTTCATATATATATATATATATATATATAAAGCTTCGAACTCGAAAACATCCTCCTTGTAGCCGTAGGTCAAGTATACTACTGTATTTATGTATATAAAAATTCAAAGAAATCACGAAAATTACGCTTCAATAAAACCGAATTTTTATACCGAAGAAGATGCGGGGATAGATAAGTTGAACTCAGGAAGAGCTTCTTCACATTTGAAGACGAATTGCAAGCACAAAAATCTGGTATAAGATTTGTAATTTTTTGGTCAAGTGTGGAAGGAATATCAAAATACATTTACAAATGATGTGGAAACTGAACGTATTTCGTATTTACTTTTAATCGTATTGTAATTATAATTTTTGTTACATAATATAAAAAGTTATCCTGTAAATATAAATTATTTCACTATTATTATAACTGGAATATTAAATTTAACGAGTCTTTGTTAATTGTGCTTGTTTTTGTTTTGCTAAATGAATTTTGTTGAACTTCTATTCTTTTCGGTTTTTTCTCTTCTACTCCAGCTGGAGAGAGTTTCTTATTTTCCGGAATTAAACCTTAACCCTCAGGGAATTTTTAGGTACAGCCCAGTACCAAACGTAGGCATTTCTCCAGACTTATGGGCAATTGGTCAAGGAAACCTACTGTAAATTTTTTACAGCGACGTTCCAGTCCCCCGGGACTCCAACTTCCACCAGGGGGCATTTGTTACGTCCCTTTTCTCTCACTACTATGTCTGGTCTGTATCTTATTATTCTAATGTCCGTTGGTATCTTATGATCGTATAGGGGGAGCACTTTATCATTGTCTTTTACTCCTTGTAGAATATGTTCCCAGTGTTTCTCTGTTTCAAGATTTATTTCATATTCCTTGCATAATCTGAAGTGAATTAGCCTGCAGACTGCACTGCGCGCCTCTGTGTAGTTTCCCCTATGTAAAAGTACTTCACATCCAGATAATATGTGACTCGCAGTCTCTGGGCTCTTTGAGCATAGTCTGCACTTCTCAGTTCCATCTTTACCCTCTATATGTCTTTTGAACCAGTTTGTTCACAGTGTTTGGTCTTGTGCTGCCACCACCAGCCGTTCGTCTTCTGGTATTAGTGTCCCTCTTACTAGGAATTCAACCATTTTATCCCTCTATGTGTGCTCTGTTTAGCATCTCCTCCTTTTACACTCTACTATATTTATGCTCTTCCCAGTTCTTCTCCTTTCTGGTCTTTTTCTGTTGTATTTTCGTTTTATAGTTTTTTTTTTTTTCCATAAGAGGTTTATTTTTAATGTCATGGAAATGTTCAGGTCCTATTCCTGCATCCACTAGGTAGTCTTTTAACTTTTTCAAAAGTGAGGTTGTTTGAGGCTTTTCTTGCTCATGGTCATTTACAAATCTGACTAAGCCTTCCATCCTTCTCTTTCATGTACTGTGTTAATCCTATTGTTGTGGATTTGTACACTTGGTTTTAGCACGAGCCCTAATCCGCCAACCCTTCATGGTAGGTATAGCCTTGTTGTGCACTGGGTTTTGCATATCTTATGTACATGCAGCAGTTTTCTGGTGCTTGTGTCCATTTTGTTAAGTTCCTGTTGGGTTCAACTGATTATACCAAACTATATGACAGTCCAGGGGGTGCCAATGAGTTTATGGCTGAGATCTTCTTACTGTTCAGATGGGATTTCAGGATTAGTTTTAATCTTTTGATATATTCTTTCTGCACTCTCTCTTTCATGATGTCATTCTCGATCTTTTCTGACTCTTCCACTCCCAGGTATTTATAGGTAGCTTCCTGCTCTAATTCCTCTATTACTACATTTTCCACAATGATGTTCTGACTCGCACCTTCTGCCTTTGTTAATGTGATGGTGGCACACTTCTCTAGTCCAAATTCCATTTGGATATCATCTGAAAACTTCTTTACCTCCCTGATTTTTTGGGGCATACAATTTTAGGTCATCCATGTAGAATAGTGTGAGATTTTTGGGGTGCTCTTTTCCCTGGGTTTCATCTGGTAGCCTTTGTTTAGTTCGTTTATTTGGTTTAGTGGATTCAGGGCCAATACAAACAAGAGAGGGGATATGGAATCACCTTGGTAAATACCTCTCTTGATCCTCACTTTGTTTATTTCTAATGTTCCATTATTGTGGTGGGCTAGGTCTGTCTCTCATCGTGTCACTGCTGTCTCTAAAAAGGTCCTGATGGTGGGGTGGATCTTGTATAATTTCAGTACTTCCCTTACCCATGAGTGGGAGACACTGTCATAGGCCTTTTTGTAGTCAATCCATGCCATACTTAGGTTTTTTTTTCTGTTCTCCATTGTAGCCCTGTTGATCAATGGTTGTTCTTTTGTCCCGTATATTTTTCTGCTACACTCCTTTTGTTCTGGGCTTATCATATTATTTTCATTTGTGTGGCTGTAAGATGCTAAGATTCTTGTCAGTAGTTTGTATATTGTGGGCAAACACGTTATTGGTCTGCATTTGCTTGGGTTCTTGGTTTCTTGGTAGCAAGAACGTTTTCCCTTTCGTCAACCATTCTGGTGCTTCTTCTTCTGCTGTTAAGTTCCTATTTGAAGCACCTTGTTAGTTTTCCTTTCAGTGATGTTACCTTTTTTAGCCAAAAGTTTATCATCATGTCTGGCTCGGGTGCTTTCCAGGTACTACTTTTTTTTAATTTTCTCTTCTACCTCTTCCAATGTTATTCTGTTCATGTTAATATCTGTGACGTTTCTTACCTTTTCGCTATTGTAAAGGCTTCCTATCCATTCTGCATTTTCATTATGGTTAACTTCACTCTCATAGAGGTTCTTCCAGAATTGCTCCACTTGTTCTTTTTCAGGTGGTCTTTCTACATTTATTTGGCCATTCTTTAGTTCTCTGAATAGTTTTGTTGGGTTCTCTTCAAACATCACATTTTGCTTCTTTACTTTCTCCAGTTGTACGTACCTTGCTAGTCGTTTCAATTTTGCTGAAAGGTTAATTTTTTCTCCTGACAATGCTCTGTCGGATCTTTCTTTCACTGTCTAGCTTTTCTTTTTCAATTAGTGCCGTGATCTTTCTCCTTCTGTGTTCTGATCGTTTACATGAGTTTAGTAACCAAATTTCTTTTCTTGGCTTATCTATACTGTTTTCTTATCTACTGTATGTTGCCACCTTGGCTTACCATCTCTTCCACCATTTCTTTGATTTTGATCCTGGGTGTTATTCTTGCCCATATTTATACCTGCCATCTCTGTTATGCTGACTGACTATTTAACTCTGTCTGGTCACTTTACTGCGTGTTATTGCTGACAGAACCTTATTAGCTAGTTTAATATATTTCTTGATCCGATAGGTGTTTTTCAGCTGGGGCAGTGATCTTCTCTGGTTCAATCATCTATGTACATCTCTGTGGATCAGGATTCTGCTCTTCGTCTTCCTCATCTTCCTCTTCAGTCTCAATACCATTGTCTGGCCACGATGTAGAACCCTAACCCTCTTCATCATCAGATGGTTCGCTTGGGAGTGGGAGAGGGGGATTGCCTGTCTACCTGTGGATCACCTCCACTTCCATCTCTTCCTCATCCTGCTCGATAGAGACACCTTGCCTCGATTCATTTATCTGGTGTTCGACAGTTGTAAATTTTCAGCATTGGGATTCATAGCTGCTGCTGTTTCTGCCATTGGCGTTTCTTCAAGCTTTCTTATTTCTGCACTATGTAGCGAGTGTTCAAATTCACACACTGATGTTTCCATTGGTTGGTTTATCCTGGCTTGTTTCTTCTTCCTTTTACTTGCTGCACTTGTTCTGATTTCTTCTAGGATGTCAGCAGTTTGTGTAAACTGTTCTTGTACAAACCTGCCTGCTCTATTTTTTACTTCTTGTACCTCTTCATATGATAGTAATGTCGCTCTTTGTTTTCTCTCATGATCAGTTTTTCTTTCTACAATTGTTTTTAGGACACGGTGTTTTTGTGTAATTACTTTTTTTTTCGGGCCACCGTGTGGTCTGTCTTTTCTGAAATCTATACACATCGTAGTCATTTGCATCAAATTCTTTTCTCCCAAGTGCCCATTTTAAGAGTTCACTCTTTTATTGTTTTTCTGGGATCATCTGTCCTATATAGGTACAAGCTTTCCAGTACGTACAGATTTCTCTCAAGTGACCATGTTCATTCACTCATGGTATTCGCATTTTCCTATTGAACATAGTTTTTTACTTTGATCTTTTTTATTTCTTCTGGTGTGATTTCTGATTTTCCCAGCTTGATGTCTGCACTTATGCTGTGGAATCCGCAGTCCGGGGCTTTTTCTAGCTTCTCTTTACTTATTATTCCTCTCCTTTCTAGCAATTCTCTGCATCTTTTGCTAGTTCAAGTTTTGGAAACCTCCCACTTGTGGCATAGATGTTGCACCACAGTATCTTTAACTTCACCCCCACTGACCATTGGGTCCTGGTACCCCCTCTGAGGTTGTAGGTAAAATTTGTCAGTTTTCTACTTTTCGATTTTGTGAAACGGGGGCTGCCTGAGGCAGTCCTGGCACATCATTTTGTGGGGTTGCCCCTCTGTTTGTGTAACCTGTCCACTCGAGGAGCAGTAGTGTGAACTTGGGCCTCTTTTCCAGGGCTGAAGTTGCTATGAGGGTTAAAGCCATCTCCCTATTTGCCAACCTCTTGATAACGGTCGAGTGGTACTCGGCGTTGGACACCTGTACGACCGGGTGAAGTGGCTTTGGCTAATTCACCATCACCCCTTTTCACGCCGTTGGCTTTACTTCGCAAGTCGTAGTTCATTGTGTTTTCTCTCCGCTGTCCACGGCCTCTAATTCTTGTATTCGAGGCAGCCATTCAGTTTTATCATTAGGGGTTCCCCTATTCGCAAACATGGGGGCGTCTGGTAGGCTGGAATAAGACTGCACCAGAAGTATGAGAACTATCATACTAGAAGTGTACTTTGAGAGTATGAAAAGAAAACTTCACTTTCTTGTAGGCCTCAAGCATAGTTTGGTTGAACTGGTAAAAGATGAACTCCTACAAAAGTCAGTTGTTAATTCATGTCTTCAATGTTGTTGCCAGTGTGTTAGTTTCATGACAGATACGAAATTTCTGAAATAAATTTTATTAATGTGCTGTAGAAGACAATCTTATTGCCAATTATTCCATCGCCAGTTCACACACACACACACACAAAATATATATGTATATACGAGAGAGAGAGAGAGAGAGAGAGAGAGAGAGATACAAGGAGTTAAAGGGAAAAGAAGTACCTCAAAAGGCCTTGCGGCCCATACCAACGAGGTACCAATGGCAACGGGTGCCAGGGAAAAATTCTGTCACCCTCAAATAGTGTGCAAAATTCGGTCTAACCTTTTCTTGAACTGATCCACAGAGGAACTGTTCACAACTTCTGAAGAGAGCCTGTTCCACGTGCCACAGATCTTATACGTAAAGTAATCCCCACACATACTAGTGCTAAACCGTTTCAAATCCAACTTCCAACCATTGTTGCGAGTTCAGTTATCATTTAAACTAAACATGTTTCTAAAATCGACATCGTTGAACCCTCGTAAGAGCTTGAAAACCTCGATGAGTTGACCGCGCAGCCTCCGAGTTTCAAGCGAAGACAAATTCAGGGCGCGTAAGCGTCGATTGTAGCACATATACATAACGGAAGGGATTAACTTTGTGGCCCCGCCTGCACTCGCTCCAGCCTGTCAATATCTTTCCTGAGGGTGGGCGACCAGAACTGCACAGCATACTCCAGGTGCGACCGAACCAAAGAATTGTACAGAGAGCACAATCTCCTTGTTCTGAAATCGAAATTGCCTCCTCATATAAGCCCACAGCTTCTGGGCTTTCTTTTCCACCTCTACGCACTGTTTGGTAAACTTAAGGTCGCTGCTAATTACCACACCCAAGTCCTTTTCCAAATCAGTCGCCTCGATATTACTCCCCAACATGTAGTAGTCCGACTTGGGATTGGCGTAGCCAATGTGCATCACCTTGCATTTACCCAAGTTAAACGGCATTTGCCATTTTTCGGACCACTCTCCTATCTTACGTAGGTCCGCACGCAGTTGCTCGATCGCCTCGGGCGTCCCAACATTGGCCCCAAGCTTGGTGTCATCAGCGAATTTGGCCATCCTACTGACGATGCCACCGTCGATATCATTTATGTACATGATAAACAACAGTGGCCCCAAAATGGAACCCTGAGGAACCTCGCTAGTGACCGAGGCCCAACCCGAACTAGCCCATTTAATTACAACCCTCTGCCGCCTATTCTTCAGCTAGTTTCCAATCCAGCTACCTACTTCCCCACCGATACTCAGCGCGCGGACTTTGGTCATTAGCCGGCGGTGAGGTACCTTATCAAACGCTTTCTGAAAGTCGAGATAAAGTATATCAATCGCCGTACTCTTATCGTACTCACTCCACATGACGTGGAAAAACTCGAGCAGGTTCGTGAGACACGACCTCTGCCGTCTAAACCCATGTTGGGAGTCCCCAAGCAGCTTGTAGGAATCCAAATGGTCAACGATCCTATCCGCTATTATCCCCTCTAATAATTTACCTACAACCGAAGTGAGACTAATGGGACGATAGTTCCCTGGACTTTCGTGATCCCCTTTCTTAAAGATAGGGGTCACGTTGACTTTCTTCCAGTTACCAGGCACCTGGCCCGTCTCCAACGATTTGTTGAAGACTGTAGCCAGGTGGGGAGCCATCTGGTCGTGCATTTCCAGCAAGACTCTGGGGAGGAACTGGTCTGGCCCAGGAGCCTTAAACGCGCTCAATTTGTCTATTCTATGGGCAACGTCTGTCGCGGTACACCGAACACTATCCAGGCCAGCACCTTCGTGCCTGATGCCTGGCTCGGATGACGCGGGTGTCCTCCCTGGTGGACACTCCCGCAAGGTACTCATTCAGCACATTAGCGATGTCCGCGCCGGAGGTCCGCAGCGCACCGCTGGGGCACTTTAACGGGCCTATCATGCTTCTGATGGGCCTTCTACTATTAACATAACTGAAGAATTCCTTAAGGTTCGACTTGCAGAGGCTTGCCACCTGGAGTTCTTCGTTACGTTTGGCTAGCCTAACCTTCGCCATCACTTCCCTCATGGGAACGATTGGCCTTCGCATTCCTATACGCAGCTTTCCTATTTCGGATAGCCGAAGCGACGTCCCGACTGAAGCACTTAGGCTGCGTTGAAGCAGGGGTGACCGATTTTGAGGGTATGGCAGTAGACTGCTGCACCAGAGAGAGAGAGAGAGAGAGAGAATTTTTTTCAACTTCGCCTAAAACATTTGCACTATTTTCCTCAAAAACTTCCGCTTCATTCCTAAGAAAAAATTATTCCGGCGCACCAGAGGCAAGATTTCCAGCGAGATTCATAATTATCCAACTTATGAAATCTTAAAAAAAAAAAAAAAAAAATTATAATTAACCGCTCACTAGCCTGAAGTTCAGTAAACCACAAGAAAAAAAAGTAATTAAACGTTTTTATAGTGTACGAATAATAATAAAAATGAATAAATAATAATAATTAATAAATAATAATAATAATAATAATTAATAACTATTTTCGTTAACTTACATTTTAATATACAGTACATTAAAATCTATGTAAAGATTAAACAATAAAATCCAATTTTAAAACACGGAATTTTGTAAGATCATAAACCTAAATCACAAAAAAAAAAAAATCCAGTTTGCAAAATTGGGCCAACGCTGCTTCGAGACTCGGGAGTGAGGATAATGCTTCCAAATGTTTCCTGTACTAATGACCTTGCATTGACTGTTTTCCTTTTTGCATCTTAGATTATTCCTGCTTAATGTTTTTCATATTCATTCTTTTGAAATTGCATTGTAAGATTTTGTAAACTTATATAATAATAAAATTTTAGGGATTTTTTTTTCTCTTTTTAGTTTGCAATAAAAAAAATATCTTTTCTTCAACAAAATATCTTCACTATTTTTTATAGATTTTAAATTCTGCAAACTGGCGAAAATCTTCGGATAAAAAAGTGATAATAATCAGTAAAGCAGTCCAGAAACTGGCACAGCGTTCGGGCTAAGTTATGCGGCCCACTGTGCTAATTCATCACCATCACCATCGTGATTCGCCCCTCCGACCTCAGTGTCTTCACTTCGATTATAGAGAGGAAACGGTGTTATCCACGAAGCTGCCCAAAAATTGGGATAGTTACAAAAATTCTTAGAGTAAATTTGCATCAATAATAGCGAAATTCTGCATGTTTTAAAATCTTAATTTTGACGACCAGATTTCTGAATTTAGACCATGGATGGCCAACTAGCGGCCCATTATCAATATTACTTGATATTTCTGACTTTTAAAATCACTACCAATTAGTAATTTTTTATGCATTTTAGAAATTTATGTTTATAAGAGGATTCTTTCCCGAATCAGCGCGTGCACGAGAGACTTCTCAAAATTACTCCTATTGCTTGTGCGAATCATACTTATGCACTTGCAGTTGATGAAGCCCTTCTTAGCCAGAAGTCCGTTTCAGAGATATGTGCAATTGCGCGCCCAATCTGTTGCATTTTAATTATTCATCTCTAGCCTTTGACAGACTTAAGGAATTCCAGAAGCAACATAATTTACCCGAAAACAAACTTATAAGAGACGTTATCACCCAATGGAACTCTACATTCTATATACTACAACGACTTCTTCAACGAAAAACTGCGGTTGTTGCATACACCTCGGACTATGACATACTGCAGCAACCTTCAATAATCATCAGTGGGCTCTAATTTAGTGTGTTGTAAAGCTTCTTAGTCGATGTGAAAAATTAAGGAATGACTTTTCCTCTGATTCTTCTTGTCTTCATATGGTGTCTCCCGATGTAACAGGTCTCGTGGTATTTTTGCCTAACATAACTGATGATGCAGGTGTTCATACTATGAAAAAAGATTTAATAGAAAATTTACAGAATCGTTTCAGACAGTGGAAGGCAGACATTACTCGTATGATTTCTCACGTTTTAGATTCTCGTTTCAAATTTACTTGCATAACGGTGCCCGAGTTTGTAAAAAATGAGATAATCATGATGTCTGCATCACCTAATGCTAGTCCTGCACGTAATATAACCTATGGCGATGAAGCAACTGATTTTGTTTCACGAGAAGATCAAGAACCTTTGAAAAAGATGCCGAAGGTTAATTTATGGAGTTATTTCGATGAGGTTGTGCCTCCACCTATCAAAAATAGTCAGAAAAGTTATCAAAAAGAATTAGACATCTATTCAAAAGAGCCACGAGTTAGTCGCGACACGAACCCTCTTAATTGGGGTCGCCATAATGGTCAAAGATTCCCGAAACTACTAAACAGCTGGGTTTTGCTGCGCACCGCCTGACGTCACCGGGTCTCGAACCTGGGGCAGATGGATTCGTAGTCAGCGATGCTAACCACTACACCACCGACGCGGCATACGTATATACTGTATATATTAAGGTGAGCCAAGTAGTATGGGCGACTAGGAGGCGGAGTTATCCCCGAGAGAGAGAGAGAGAGAGAGAGAGAGAGAGAGAGAGAGAGAGAGGTGTTCGCCTGGCAGGAGTCAAGCGCATATTAGTTTGTTTTTTCTGTTTAAGGTGCTTTCAACCCTGCTGGATTATTGACACCATTTTTTTTTTTTTTTGTAGAGAAAGGTGGTGAAAGAAGTAGTAGGAGAAAATAGACGTTTTCAAGCGCATATTAGAAGTTCATCTGAGCGCCCGCTGTCTTATAAGGTGTAAATCCGCCAGTTGGCTCAGAAGGCGTAAATGGCTTGTACAAGTTAAGTTGCCAGATTGCGCTATTTATTTTAATTAAAGCATATATTATTGACAGTTGGCTTAGAAATCCGTCAGTTGACTTAGAAGGCGTAAATGGCTTGTTCAGGTGTACAGGTTGAGTTGCCAGATAGCGCTACTTATTTAATTAATGCATATATTCTTGACAGTTGACTTAGAAATCCGTCAGTCGGTTTAGAAGGCGTAAACAGCCATTTGGTATAATTAAATAATAATATCGTTTACAACCAAAAGAATTAAATAAAACACCATTACATCATTCTGTTTATTTAGACGAATTATTGGAATCAGAAATATATACAAAATTTAATCAAACGATCGAATATATATGATCAAAGAAATAAAATAAAAAATAACAGTATAAAAAATATGAACGAGGAGTATGCATATAATAAAAAAAAACCATCATCAATATAACAGCACAGGAGAAAAAAAATATATATATATATATATACACAATTATATTAAATAGTTAAATATATTGAAAATAAATACATACACTATCTTCTACTGCATAAAATAAAAAAAATTAAAAATAAATACAAAACGATGGAGTGTAAACATCAATATAGCAGTACAGGAGAAATGTGTGTGTGTATATATATGTGTGTGTGTATATATATATAATATATATATATATATATATATATATATACACACACACACACAATTATGTTAAATAATTAAATATATTGAAAATTCATCAAAATACATTCACTTTCTTTTACTGCGCAAAACACTAAACTCACATCATTATTGCTTTGCACTACGCAGTAAACGCGGCTTAATTATTTCGCCGCTCAAGTTATAGGGAAACCTATACTCTATGTAAATGGCCTTCATATCGTTCAATACTACTTTTGTGCCCACTTTACATCCGGTTGGCAAGTTATCTTTAAATACGACTAGAATACAATCAAAAGCACGCACAAAGAGGTCATCGTTAGCCACAACGTCATTATTAAATACAAGTTTATAAACACTCCTTTCCAATCGAGGGTTTATTTTTACTAATCCGAGCTTTTCAATCGTGAACTCCTCTTCACACTGCATAGCGGCGGTTGAAATAATCTTCTAAGTCGTTACGACAGCTATTCATATAAAGAAATAGTTCTTCAGGGTGAACGGTGTAGGTGAGCTCAGCCCTGTACCGCTCAAGTGCTTTGTATCAAAGTTCATGATATTTCAAAGTCTAAACCTTTTAAATAAGCATCCAGCTCGAGACCATTCTCGCCTTGTTCAGTCCTACACTCGGTATACCTATCGAGCAGAGCGGTGTATGCGTATTCAAGAACCGTATCAAAATAAAGTATATCCGTAATACGCGCGTCTAATATAGGTTTCAGTTTGCAGAATCCGACGATTTCAAACATTCTGTCGAGCATGAAACAGTTTTGCGTAGGGACAAGAACGTTATTATCAGATGCATTGTTCCACATCAGTTGTATATCAATGCATGGCTGATCGTTATTTATACACAACGTACATACAACGGCATATGAGGGGGGTCACTAATCTGCTCTCTTCTTGTACCTACACCTGCAGGAATTTTATAACGATCCTCACTCCACTTCTCAACTACCACGAAGATTCTGTTCATTTCCTCAACACTTAAATAAACACATTCCGTTTGTTTGTTTGTCTACAAGTCGGTTCCAGTACATAGTTAATGGCACCGGTTTTACGCCTGAACACGCGCAACGACTTCGTCACGGACACATTGTACACGGCGTTGAGAATGCTGCTCAAAGGAAGTTCCATCGTATTCGAGGAGCGCACGTCCAGTCGATTCTAGCTCTGAGATGACGATGAGCCACATGCAAGGGATTGGCTCGACGGGAGGAGCGAGTCACACCATAAGCTAATGAAACGTGTCGGCGCTGTTCGAATACTTGTATCCCATTATATTGGGTAGGTGTTTTGAGAAATTTTCCGATACATGAAACAATATCGGTTTTAATGTTTTATACTCCCACTCCCCAGAACACGCACCAGACATTTTTGCATAGGGGAATTTTCACGAACTGAACACATTTTATTCACACTCTGGCGCACTATTTGAGAGAAACATATGACCATATTCTTCCTTTTTGTTTGCATGCAATACTCATCTCCAAATTCTGTTAAATACATACTCACGCAGACCTTTAGCCACAACATGTAAGAGAATACTTGTATCCCATTATATTGGGTGGGTGTTTTGAGAAATTTTTCGGTACATGAAGCAATATAAGTTTTAATGTTTTATCACTCACCAGACGTTCATTTCCACAAACTAAACATCTTCACAATCCGGTGCACTATTGAGAGAAACATATGCCCATATTCATCCTTTTTGTTTAACAATCGATACTCGTCTCTAAAGTCTGTTAAAAACTCACACAGGCCATCAGCCACAACCTCACTACAAACCTCGTCATGATATATATTAATATAGTGGTAAAAATATTTAAGATTCTCCATGATGACAAGAGTTACATTCTCAACTGTAGGGTACGAGTAGTCGGTATGATGTAACATGACATAATATCGCTTGTCATACCACTCATCAAAAGACTCACTATCCATATCCGTTGCTTCTCTTCTGCACGTGTTATATTCTACTTTACGGTATATGTAAGCTTTTATAAAGTTTATTCCTACAACATAGTTCAATACATCACTTGTACCACGAAATCCTACAATGCTCTCGCCAGAATAGCCGTAGAGTATTTGTACTTCTTGCTCCTTCGCACGATTCAATGTAGCCTTAAAAGTATCAAAGGAAGGTGGAATAGGGAGTTTTTCAGTATCCACCACATCTTGGCACTTTGCCGAATACCACTTCATAAACGTCGAACACGCAATATTAAAGGTAGCCATTACTATTTTTCGTCTACGCGGGAGAATACACGTCTGAGATCCAAGGCTTGCTGCGATCAACTGAGCACGCAGGGAAGAGATATGCCCAGGTAGTAGCAGGAGTCATGTGACCGACCTTACAGTGGGTGGAGCTTAGAACTTTCTCCTGTACACACGCTGGGCGGAGCTTATAATTTTCTCCTGTGTGCGCGCGCGCGCGCGCGCGCGCGCACACACACACACACACACAAAGGAGAAAATGAAACGCTAATTGACGTACGATTTATTAATAAACGAAATATTCAAGGTGTATATACAGGGTGTTTCAGGAAGAAAGGTCAATACTTCGGGAGGTGATAGTATCGGTCATTGTGAGAAAAAAGTTCATATGAACATGTCTCTAATTCTGAATGGTTACGGAGATAGAGCTGTTTGAATCTGATGCGCGCGCAGCTCTTCCTCCCTTCCCTCCCCTATAACCTTGAACCATGTAAGCATGTAACAAGCCAATCGACAGCTGACTGTTGTGAGTGACATTGTTTGGTGTTTGAGCAGTGTTAAGAATGCCACACACCTTCACACATGCCGAATATGCAGATATGGTGTATGTCTACGGTTTTTACGATGGAAGTGCAACAGCTGCTTTTGCAGAATACCGTCGACGATTTCCGAACCGCAGAAATCCGGATCGAAGTGTGTTTACCAGGGTTTTCAACACATTGCGTGAGATTGGTACACTTCCCAGTGCTCATGTTTCATCTGAACGTGAAGGTCAACAAGATGTGGATGAAGTGGAAAACATTCTTCAGTTGGTAGAGCGTAATCCTACTACTAGCTCACGAAGAATTTCTACACGTCTCGGTGTACCACACACAAGAGTATGGCGAACATTACGTGAGGAAGGCTTGCATCCATATCATGTACAGCGTGTACAACACCTTCAACAGGAGACTCTGCCATGCGACAGGAATTTTGTCATTGGGTAAATGCTAATCGCCGATTGCTTCGATTAATACTGTTCACCGATGAAGCTACTTTCACCCGTGACGGTATCAACAACACTTAACTCTCATCGGTGGTCAGACGAAAATCCAAATGCCACTGTGGAAAAAAAATTTCAACATCGCTTCTCTGCCAATGTGTGGTGCGGTATCATCGATGATCAGCTGATTGGCCCTGTTACTTTAGAGAATCGTCTTCCAGGACAAAGTTACCTAGAATTTCTGCAAAATGAATTGCCAGGACTATTGGAGGATGTTCCTTTGGCTACACGCGTGGTATGTACTTTCAGCATGACAGAGCTCCTCCACATTCTACCCGTCTGGTGATGCAATACTAAATCAAACTTTCTGGTCAATGGACGGCCGCGGTGGTCCCATTCAATGGCCACCAAGGTCTCCAGACCTCTCCGTTAGATTATTGTTTGTGGGGGTAGATGAAAGGTCAAGTTTACAAAAAAGGTCGATACACGAGACGAATTGCTCGCGCGCATTTGGATGCTGCTGCCCACACAAAGGAACGTCAAGATCAACTCAGACGAACAACACGCGATCTTCGCACACGAGTTGCAAAGTGCATTGAGGTTACTGTGGGATTTTCGAAAACGTATTGTAAACTGTAACAAATTTGTCATTTCTGTATCTAATATCCATTCAAAATGCCAATGTTTAAACATTAAATGTTAGAAACAGTAATTGGTTTCTCTTTCTTGATTACCATTAACAATGCTTTTGTATTTGTAGATTCAAACAGCTCTATGTCCGTAACCATTCAGAATTAGACATGTTCATATGAACTTTTTTCTCACAATGACCATACTATCACCTCCCGAAGTATTACCTTTCCTCCTGAAACACCTGTATATTTACAAAATACCTGTAATAAGTTAACAATAGACATATCAAAGATTATGGTATCCAAAGGGTACGGTATCATAGGTACCAGGCACTGTAACGTTTCCTATAGGTGTTACGGCACACCTTTTTACCCCTAAGTTCCTTCACGCCCCCCAGTTTCTGCGCCCGAAAATTGTGGGTACCTACAGTTAGTTGGGGCGGCCGGTCGCCCTCATCATCATCCAAGCACACTAGATCCATCAACGAATCAAAGTTAATGACCCGCCGATTCGCCTGTTTGAGCGTGATACCCTTAGCTTTCACAATATATTTCATATCCTCCCCCACCCTCACCCGTACCCATAAGTTTTTGGCCCTGTTGAGACAAGAGAGTCGGCGTATGCGGTCTCCATACTCATCCTTGATCTCATCAGTCAACTCTCCGAGGAATTCACCAATAGGAGGCATGTATTCACCCTCCCTCTCTGTGAATATCACACTATCTGTATCGGCGTACAAAACCCTCCGCCCAAGAGAATGCAATAGGCCCCAAAGTTTGATGCGTGCGTAGGCCGTTGTGAAGCTGATACAGATATGTTTGTAACCCATGAGGTATCTGTGGCCAATTCGGTATTGTTGTACTTTATTATGTAAGTATTACCTACATTCACGATCTCCATGACCTCTTTATCGGGAGCATTGACATAATCCCAGACTTCACTATAACTTTGTGCCAAATGAACGTTCCCTTTGCCAGTATTCTGTGCAAATTTTCCTGTTTTGACATAACTTTGTACTAAAGCGCTTGCCAGGGTTCTTTACAATTTGGGAACGGTCAAACTGTATACCTTCACGGTCACGGTAACGTTGAATATAGGCCGATTTTTCATTTCGGTCTCAACTCCTCGCGGATACCCTGATGCTTCGACCTTATCTTTCAAAAAAGCGTTTATATATGGCGTGAAAAGGTTGGGTAGCTTCTGAAACCTCCACACCTCATGTATCTTCAATATTCTGTAGCCAAGGCGAACAGCTAGATCCAGCTCTGGACTTGTATATACACCATTGTTCTCTTCCGCACACTTCACACACAGGGGAAACATGAGCTTGTGATCGATAACGACGGGTAAGATCGGCATCCATAAATCGCGTGGGGGGAGCACATCTACGAAAGAAAGGCGAAAGAGTACCCATTCAACATTTGTGAGAACACCTCGATGGTGGGCAGATCAGGTCCCAACAGCTTCTCAGGTGCACTCACGGGGTACGGATTGTTCTTCATCACATAGGGATATAAAGAACAGAAGTCGTAGTAATGGAGTTTCACGCCCTCCGCAAGCGGAAAGTATAGCTTGAAGGGATTTACGTCCTCCGAACAAGCTATCACCGCATTTGAGAGGATCCAGCACTATTGAACGTTTGATCGTGTTTATTTCTTCACGGTACTGTCCATCTGTTTCCATCCGTGCATCATACTCATGCTCCCACAAGACTTTGTGAGTGAACTGGGAGCCTATAAGTCGATCGTGGGTGCGCGTCCACGCAAGACTGTCGGCAGGAGATCTACCGTGTATAACTGTATATCTCCTACGATTCCACACTCAGGACGGGGGCATCCGTACCACCAGCAATCGTTAAAGGAGTACACAGTCTTCTCACCAGTGGCACGGTTTTCACTTAGACCATCAACCCAAAAAACACGACCATTAACCTTAATGGGTATTTCACCCGTGTTGCGGGCATTCTTTATGTATACACCTGTCTGCTGCTGTAGGTGTATGAGCCAGTAAATAGCCTTGTGCCCATAACTGCGGGGATTGTTCTGTGGATAACGGCTAAGGTGTCTTCAGGCATGAAGTTATTCTTGAACACCGTAAAACATAATGAGGCGATGGTGGTTGCGACTTGCAACGGATCGCATTTGAAACGGCCTATGTACATCCTTCTAAAGGCCTGGAAACATACTCTAAGCACGCACACATCATTCACGCAATAACGCTCACATTCATCAGCTATATTATAAGGATTACATTCATTAAAACTGTTGTAGTATCGGTCAAAATCTTCACGTTCATCTGTACTCACACATTCATAGTTAAAGTAATGTTGGGTGGAGGTAGTCCGACATAATTTAAAGTTTCGCTAGTGAGGAATGTGTAAGGGAAATATCCTTTTGAAACTTTAGCGGCTACGCCATCACGTTGGGTAGCTTTGCTAATTTACAAGGTGTGAATAATAAAGTGTCTTTAAACTGTACATTACCTCTTATTTGCATCTGTATTAGCTTGTTGCCTCTTTTCAAAGGGATCACCTGTAAATATCTCGGATGATTCGTGCTCAAGCAACCCCTTATAAAGGAACTGTGTGTCAAATTTTTCCCCGTTATGGACGAGAATATACACAGTCATTTTTTTTAACTTGTCCGCTAACTTGACAATATAGGACACAAAGAGTTTCACAGGGCTATCGTGGGCAATCGTTTTAAAAACGTTTGTCCGTTTACCACATTTGTGACACTCATCACAGATAGTCTGGCTTACAAGTAAATGTGGAATAACCTCTTTGGTTTCAGCGTTCGTATATGTTTCTATATCGTAGTACACAGTTATACAAGGGCTATTTTTAGACTTAGCGTCTTTCATAAAACATACATGCTTTACTCCAACCGCCTTATATTTCTCATGGCATGTAGAACAGTGAATTTCATCACATTTATGCTTGAAATTCCCCCAATTATCCATCATATGAAACATACCACACTCACAGATTCTCATTTTCCTGCACGTGCCAATTGATTTATGGAGCTCAAAACAGTTATTGAAAAATGTGCCTCTACACACATCACAATCCCTCTTCTCAGCTTCAACTACACAGCTTTCACATTTGGAACTTTTACACTGCTCACATACCATGTGGCAATCTTTATAATGTTTCACTATATCATCCGCAAACTCGACACATCCCTTACACAAATCATGATGTCCATATTTTCGACTTTTATCATAACTTGCATAAAGGTCCCTTATATTACGGATGGGATGGGTAGATATATTGTTCCTGACAGCCCTAAAATAAGTAGGGGTCTTGTACGATCTCTCACACTGCTTTTAAAAACATATACAGTCCTACGACGATCATCTATTCCAAATACAACTATACGAGCATTCATTTCCTGTTCTTCTCAGCTCTTCATGACCCACATTACACTCAAATTCAAGTTTACAGTCTACTGCTAGTTTACGGGCACGCTCCACTACCGTAGGCAACCAAATGTTTTTGACCCGTGTATTTAGTACAGTAAACATACGGGCCAAGACTACTGCTATAAAGCCGCAACCACGATCGGCGTTTATATGCCGTATATAAATAGCCTAAGAACAAGCTGCTGCTGTGGAGGATGTACCCGGAATTGAACAGGAATAAGGGGGTATATTTGAGGCAGGTACTATTGTGGGGGTTGTGTCGTAATACGTAGAAGGTTGGGGCTCTATTACTGGTGGTCTAACAACCGGCTCGTTCTGTTAAGGATGGCGTGAAGGAACTTAGGGGTACAAAGGTGTGCCGTAACACCTATAGGAAACGTTACCAAGTGTCTGGTACCTATGATACCGTACTCTTTGGAAACCATAATCTTTGATATGTCTATTGTTAAGTTATTTATTACACATTTTGTAAATATATATACCTTGAATATTTCGTTTATTAAATAAATCGTGCGTCAATTAGCGTTTCACTTTTTCCTTTGTGTTGTGTGTGTGTGTGTGTGTGTGTGTGTGTGTGTGTGTGTGTGTGTGCGCGCGCGCGCGCACAGGAGAAAATTATAAGCTCCGCCCAGCGTGTGTACAGGAGAAAGTTCTAAGCTCCGCCCATGTAAGGTCGGTCAAGTGACTCCTGCTACTACCTGGGCATATCTTCCCTGCGTGCTCAGTTGATCGCAGCAAGCCTTGGATCTCAGACGTGTATTCTCCCGCGTAGACGAAAAATAGTAATGGCTACCTTTAATATTGCGTGTTCGACGTTAATGAAGTGGTATTCGGCAAAGTGCCAAGATATGGTGGATACTGAAAAACTCCCTATTCCACCCTCCTTTGATACTTTTAAGGCTACATTGAATCGTGCGAAGGAGCAAGAGGTACAGATACTCTACGGCTATTCTGGCGAGAGCATTGTAGAATTTCGTGGTACAAGTGATGTATTGAACTATGTTGTAGGACTAAACTTTATAAAAGCTTACATATACCGTAAAGTAGAAGATATAACACGTGCAGAAGAGAAGCAACGGATATAGATAGTGAGTCTTGTTGATGAGTGGTATGACAAGCGATATTATGTCATGTTACATCATACCGACTACTCGTACCCTACAGTTGAGAATGTAACTCTTGTCATCATGGAGAATCTTAAATATTTTTACCACTATATTAATATATATCATGACGAGGTTTGTAGTGAGGTTGTGGCTGATGGCCTGTGTGAGTTTTTAACAGACTTTAGAGACGAGTATCGATTGTTAAACAAAAAGGATAAATATGGGCATATGTTTCTCTCAAATAGTGTACCGGATTGTGAAGATGTTTAGTTTGTGGAAATGAACGTCTGGTGAGTGGTAGAACATTAAAACCTATATTGCTTCATGTACCGGAAAATTTCTCAAAACACCCACCCAATATAATGGGATACAAGTATTCTCTTACATGTTGTGGCTAAAGGTCTACGTGAGTATTTAACAGAATTTAGAGATGAGTATCGCATGCTAAGCAAAAACGAAGAATATGGTCATATGTTTCTCTCAAATAGTGCGCCGGAGTGTGAATAGTTCGTGAAAATCCCCCTATGCAAAAATGTCTGGTGCATATTCTGGGGAGTGGGAGTGATAAAACATTAAAACCGATATTGCTTCATGTATCGGAAAATTTCTCAAAACACCTACCCATATAATGGGATACAAGTATTCGAACAGCGCCGTACACGTTTCATTAGCTTATGGTGTGACTCGCTCCTCCCGTCGAGCCAATCCCTTGCATGTGGCTCATCGTTATCTCAGAGCTAGAATCGACTGGACGTGCGCTCCTCGAATACGATGGAACTTCCTTTGAGCAGCATTCTCAACGCCGTGTACAATGTGTCCGTGACGAAATCGTTGCGCGTGTTCAGGCGTAAAACCGGTGCCATTAATGTACTGGAAACGACTTGTAGACAAACAAACAAACAGAATGTTGTTTATTTAAGTGTTGAGGAAATGAACAGAATCTTCGTGGTAGTTGAGAAGTGGAGTGAGGATCGTTATAAAATTCCTGCAGGTGTAGGTACAAGAAGAGAGCAGATTAGTGACACCCCCTCACATGCCGTTGTATGTACGTTGTGTATAAATAACGATCAGCTATGCATTGATATACGACTGATGTGGAACAATGCATCTGATAATAACGTTCTTGTCCCTACGCGAAACCGTTTCATCCTCGACAGACTGTTTGAAATCGTCGGATTCTGCAAACTGAAGCCTATATTAGACGCACGTATTACGGATATGCTTTATTTTGATACGGTTCTTGAATACGCATACACCGATCTGCTCGATGGGTATACCGAGTGTAGGACTGAACAAGGCGAGAATGGTCTCGAGCTGGATGCTTATTTAAAAGGTTTAGACTTTGAAATATCATGAACTTTGATACAAAGCATTTGAGCGGTACAGGGCTGAGCTCACCTACACCGTTCACCTTGAAGAACTATTTCTTTATATAATGAGCAGCTGTCGTAACGACTTAGATTATTTCAACTGCCGCTATGCAGTGTGAAGAGTTCACGATTGAAAAGCTCGGATTAGTAAAAATAAACCCTCGACTGGAAAGGAGTGTTTATAAACTTGTATTTAATAATGACGTTGTGGCTAACGATGACCTCTTTGTGCGTGCTTTTGATTGTATTCTAGTCGTATATAAAGATAACTTGCCAACCGGATGTAAAGTGGGCACAAAAGTAGTATTGAACGATATGAAGGCCATTTACATAGAGTATAGGTTTCCCTATAACTTGAGCGGCGAAATAATATTAAGCCGCGTTTACTGCGTAGTGCAAAGCAATAATGATGTGACTGTAGACTCGATTACGTGTGAGTTTAGTGTTTTGCGCATTAGAACAAAGTGAATGTATTTTGATAAATTTTCAATATATTTAATTATTTAACATAATTGTGTGTGTGTTTGTGTGTGTGTGTGTATATATATATATATATATATATATATATATATATATATATACAGGGTGTCCGAGAATTATCTGTACAATTTTTGGCTGTTATTAAAAGTCAACCATGAAGTGTAGAAATTCCAGTGTTGTCCCATTTTACAGAGAATCTCATTAAGTTTTTTCTGATACCAAGTTGTGACAAGTTTTTTAGAAATTCCAGTGTGTCCGAACATTATCTGTACAATTACATCTTTTAATAAAATTCTTGATAACACACGTAAAATTCTTAAACAAGATTATTTAGAATCTGTATTTTCAAAAGTTTCTTTTATTAAAGTAAAGTTGTTACAAACATTCGATATGTGCACCATTAGTGATTCGCAAAACATCCAATCGATACTCCAAATGTTGCCATGTACGCTGCAGCATATCCACATCAATTCGTTCAATAGCAGCTGTGATTCTTGCGTTTAAATCATCAATGTCTGTCACCCGCGTACATTTCTAAAAAACTTGTCAAAACTTGGTATCAGAAAAAACTTAATGAGATTCTCTGTAAAATGGGACAACACTGGAATTTCTACACTTCATGGTTGACTTTTAATAACAGCCAAAATTGTACAGATAATTCTCGGACACCCGGTATATATATATAATATATATATATATATATATATATATATTTACACCATGGACCTCGATCAATCAGAAGTCGTAATTCTCCTACATACGAGCAGAAACCAATGCCCTGAGGGGGCACCTCCGCATGCCGTACATACTGTATATACATTTTAACTGTTAACAACACACAGTATAATTAATGTAAAGAACGACGCTTGTGTAGAAGAGCGTTTCGTACAAGTTGAGGAGGGAGAACGAACAAATGAAAAATGAGGTACCAGTCTTAATATGCGCTTGGCTCCTGCCAGGCGAACACCTCTCTTCCTCTCTCTCCTTCTCCTCTCTTTCTCTTGGGGGATAACTCCGCCACCAAGTTGCATAATCCCTTGTTGCTATATATATATATATATATATATATATATTACACCATGGACCTCGATCAATCAGAAGTCGTAATTCTCCTACATACGAGCAGAAACCAATGCCCTGAGGGGGCACCTCCGCATGCCGTACATATATACATTTTAACTGTAAACAACACACAGTATAATTAATGTAAAGAACGACGCTTGTGTAGAAGAGCGTTTCGTACAAGTTGAGGAGGGAGAACGAACAAATGAAAAATGAGGTACCAGTCTTAATATGCGCTTGGCTCCTGCCAGGCGAACACCTCTCTCTCCTTCTCCTCTCTTTCTCTTGGGGGATAACTCCGCCACCAAGTTGCATAATCCCTTGTTGCTATATATATATATATATATATATATATATATATATATATCCTGTACTGCTATATTGATGTTTATACTCGATCGTTTTGTATTTCTTATTTTTTTATTTTGTGCAGAAGATATAGTGTATGTAAGAAATATGTAATAGAAGATAAAGTGTATGTAAGAAATATGTAGTAGAAGATAAAGTGTATGTAAGAAATATGTAGTAGAAGATAAAGTGTAGGTAAGAAATATTTCTTATTTAATAATTGTAATATATATATATATATATTATATATATATATATATATATATATATATATTTCTCCTGTACTGTTATATTGATGGTTATATTTTTTATTTTTTTTATTATATACATACTTCTGGTTCATATTTCTTATACTATTATTATTTTATTTTTTTATCATATATATTCGATCGTTTGATTGTATATTTTCTATATATTTCTGATTCCAATAATTCGTCTAAATAAACAGAATGATGTAATGGTGTTTTATTTAATTCTTTTGGTTGTAAACGATATTATTATTTAATTATACCAAATGGCTGGTTACGTCTTCTAAACCGACTGACGGATTTCTAAGTCAACTGTCAAGAATATATGCATTAATTAAATAAGTAGCGCTATCTGGCAACTCAACCTGTACACCTGAACAAGCCATTTACGCCTTCTAAACCGACTGACGTATTTCTTTGCCAACTGTCAATAATATATGCTTTAATTAAATAAATAGCGCAATCTGGCAACACAACCTGTACAAGCCATTTACGCCTTCTAAGCTAACTGGCGGATTTACACCTTATAAGACAGCGGGCGCTCAGATGAAGTCTTAATATGCGCTTGGCTCCTGCCAGGCGAAGACCTCTCTTCCTCTCTCTCCTCCTTTCTCTTGGGGGATAACTCCACCTCCAAGTTGCATAACCCCTTGTTGCTCTTGCAACATCCCCCTCCCCCTTCATCACAACACCTAACCCCCTTTGCTGCATAACCCCTTTGCAACATTTATCGATATTGCATTGCAGCATTCTTGCACTCGTCCATTTTTAGCCCATACTACTAGCCACACATATATGGTATATGGTAAAACATTACATTGCACAAATAAAAGCTCCTGATGCATTTTCGCATTTCCTATATGAAAGAATAACTCATATCGGAGTTTGAGCTAAATCCATTAATACTTAAGGGTGGCGCAAGTTTGGAGAAATTTGTCACCCCAAAATATGCCACCTCTAAATAACTTATGTACAAATCGATCCAGTTTTTTATTTCCAACATTGTTAGTGATTGCGGACAGGGGCGTCGATTGCTCTAAAATAGTTGGGGGAACACTTCGCCTTCAAACAACGAATCAAACAATACTCTGAGTAGCTGCTGCGTGTAATAGGTATATCAATGTCGTAATTTACCATTTACCCGATTTTTGTATTTTTCTCAGCATGTTGAAAAAACTCAATTGTATTTAATCATTTTATGTCTTTCTTTATTTAAACTTTTTTTTTTTTTTTTTTGCAGAAATAAGAAACGCAATACAAACTATTTATAATATTTAACATTTCATTTAATATAATATCATACATATGATTAACCGAAATAAATCTTTTATTACCTGTAAACAACAGAGGTCAATGTACATAAACTGATAACAAAATATGTTCGTGAAATATAAAACAAATGAACTGCACTTTGATCACACTTTGATATTGAAAATGATACGTAACAAAACCGTTTATTTAACATATTTCCATTTCGCTACTAATGGCCAAGAACACACAAATGCTACGTGCAATTATTAAAATGTAAATTGATTGCTAAATTCCATGATAAATATACACTGGTGTTTCATGACAATAATTTATAATATTGCTATTACATTTGCATATAATACGACATAAAACGTCTTATTAGGTGCTATTAATAGTTAGCATTTATAGCAATTCATCCACGAAAGTCGGGGGGACAACCTACCAGTTGTCCCCCCTTTGTAAAAAGTGGGGGGTACATGTCCCCTGCGTCCCCCCCCCCCCCCCAGGAATCGACGCCCATGGTTGTGGAATATGGGCAAATGCCATGGGAAATATATTTTTCATTGCCATTTTTTTTTGGATCACCCTACCGTATATGAAACAAGGAACTCTTCTGGGAAAATTAAATCCACGATCGTCCGAATAAGTAATGGTAAATGACAAATGCTACAGTTTCTTTTTCATGATGGGAGCCCAACGTGGGCACAATGGGTCACTCGCAAAAAGGCCTCAAAATATAGCTTCCCTCACTCCTAGACAGGGTCTAGAGTCCTATCTGTTTAGCTGATAGCTGGTGAGGGAAGCTATATTTTGGGGCCTCTTTGCTAGTGACCCGTTGTGCCCACGTTGGGCTTCCATCAAGAAAAAGAAAAACCATAGTATTTGTTTTTACCATTCGGGCTATAGTCACAGTGGATTTAATTTTCCGAGAAGAGTTCCTTGTTCCATGCACGGTCTGCGTGTAATTAATTAATTAATTAATTAATAAAATAAATAAATAAATAAATAAATAAATAAATAAATATATATATAACTAATTATTCACCTGTCACCACTTAATATCAAAATAAAAAAGGTACCGCGATGCCCATTACTATCCCGAAAATGAAGAAGACTAACTGCCTTCAGATCACTTAATTCGCTCATTCTCCAAATCCTGATAGCTAATTTGACCTTTAAATACTCCACAAACTTCCTGCATAAAATTACATGAAAACATTGTGGCTTAAATCCGATGAGAGAGAGAAGCCTAAAAATGGCAGGTACATAATTTAATGGAAATTGGAATGGGAACTGCGCATTCAATTTTTTTTTTTTTTTAATGAATGTCGAATATAAAGAATGTGGCTGCCTCAAGGCCGTAATTCAATATAATAATCCTTATTACATAATGACGCATTTCGTTCGAAAACCAGGCAAAACATTAGGCAGTAATTCATATTATAATGCTTTCCTCGAAATTCGTACACTAACTGGTGAATAGTGGAACATTATTTTTCGTCCAATAATGACATTTTATTTATTTATATACACGAGGTTTGTTCAAAAAGTATCCGGACTGATGCGATTATAGACAGAATATGGTACTCGCATGGTTTGGGGCTTAATCTTCCCCAAAGTACGCTCCTTCCGAAGCGATCCTGCCATTGTTGAAAACATTTTTCGAATGAACTTTTTCGGAATGGCCAAAAGCTGCTCCGTCGAATTTCTTTTAATGCTCTCAACGTCATCGAATCGGGTGTCCTTTCAGGGTTGTTTGAGCTTCAGAAACAAAAGTCGTATGGAGCCAAATCCGGCGAATATGGAGGCTGCTGTACTTTGGGGGGGGGGGGAGCCGTTTTTGTCCAAAAATTGCTGGACAAGTTGTGACGAATGAGATGGCGCGTTATCGTAATGAAGCATCCAGTCTCCGGACTCCCACTTCTGCGGCCGTTTCCTCACGTAGACGTCTCAAAACTTCAGTGTAAAATTCCTCGTTGAGTGTTTGTCCCTGTGGAGCATATTCATGGTGCACAACACCTTCACAGTAAAAAAAAAAACAAGAAACTGCCGTGAAACAAAACACGTTTTACTTTATCGGCTCACCACAGTGGACTGACGCTACATAATGAAGTGCAACCCTATCAGTCAACTTGTCTCGACATGCAGAGACATGTTTAGCACAGTCACAACTCCAAGCGTGACCTTGTTCTAAAAATAAACACGTGCACATAGTGTTCATACTGTAGATCTAGAGAAGGCGTATGACAGAGTACCGAGGCAAGAGGTGTGGAGGTATTTAAGGGGAAAAAATTAGTGCCGAAGAAATATGAGAGGTTAGTGCAGGATATGTACGAGGGGTCACGTACTCAAATACGATGTAGCGCAAGATTGACGGAGGGTTTCGAAGTGAAAGTTGGTGTCCATCAGGGATCGGCCCTGAGCCCATACATCTTCGACATTGTTATGGATGTAATGACGGAGGAGGTGAAGAAGCAGGCGCCATGGTGTATGCTCTTTGCTGACGATGTGGTTTTGTTTTGTGTGCAGAGAGCAGAAAGGAGGTGTTGAGGAAGCTGGAAAGGTGGAGGGCAACACTGGAAAACCGAGGTTTGAAGATTAGTAGGGCGAAGACAGAGTACAGTACATGAAGTATAATGCGGGACAGGGGCAGAGAGATGAGGTGCGACTCCAAGATGAAGTGGTGAAGAAGGTGGAAAGTTTTAAATATTTGGGATCGTAGGTAGAGGATGGTGGAGAGCTGGTAAGGGAAGTGAACAATAGAGTACAATCAGGATGGAATAATTGGAGGAAGGTGTCTGGGGTACTGTGTGATAAAAGAATATCAATGAAATTGAAAGGGAAGGTATTGAAGGCGGTAGTGAGGCCTGCAATGTTGTATGGTGTGGAAACGTGGCTTATGAGGAAGAATCTGGGGAAAAGGATGGATGTAGCAGAAATGAGGATGTTGAGATGGATGTGTGTGGTTACGAGAAGAGATAAAATTAGAAATCAATTTATTCGTGAAACGACGAAAGTAATAGAGGTATCAAAGAAAGCTCAAGAGAGAAGGCTTAGATGGTTTGGACATGTCATGCGGAGAGAGGAGGAATATGTTGGGCGACGAGTTATGGAGATAGAACCACCTGGAAGAAGGAGAAGGGGAAGGCCGAGGATGAATTGAGTGTGTGTGTGGAGGGTGATATGAGGAAGCGAAATCTGGCGGCGGATGTGACGTTGGACAGAAATGAATGGCGAAGGAAGATGGATTAGGAACAGCGACCCCACTTAGGCGTGGGAAAATGCTGCCGACAAAGAAGTATAACTTATACTATTTTTATTAATTTCGCCATTCTATAATATATGCGTTCCGGTACCTTTTTTCTACAAAAAAAACCATATATATATATAAGTTTCTGGCAGAACCCGAAATTTGTTGTACAACAGGTCTTTTAGACTCTTACATAAATAACCCCCCCCCCCCCCCCCGAGATGCTCAGTTTCGCAAATGTTTGCTACCCGCAACCCGAGCTTCCCGGAGGTAACTAGACGTGGTGCTCAACACAGCCTAATGCAAAGAATTAAAAAATCAACCAACCCGATTATCCAAGCTATCCATGAGTCCTGCCGTTTGTCTTAGCTATGAAATTCATGGTACGAAAACGTCTGTCTGTAGCTCCACTTAACTTTGACTATTATTTCTCATTAATTGTATATATGTCTATCCTTAGTATGTGATCTGTCATTGTATTATTAATATTTGTCATATGGACTATGGTCTGCCAATAAACCTTTTAATTTCATTTCATTTTCATTATATATATATATATATGTTCAAGTAGAAGTGCGAAGAAAAGTATTTTTTTCACGTAAGACATCATTCCACTAATTCGCTCATTTCAGGGTACGAGCAGCTCGCAGTAGCATTGTCAAGCAATTTACTAACGAGGTCTCCGTAAGTAGCTTGTCACCACTGAAAGCAATAATGGTTCGTGTTATCCCAGTTCAAAGAATATTCAAATCTGTATTAATTTTCGTACAATTTTCGTTGGTTTGTATTGCAGATACCCTTAGTTTTATCAGTCCAAGTACATGATTCTTCAGGAGCAAGATGCACTGTGAGTGCAGTGTTGCAAGGAGGAGATTGTACACACCAATCAACCAGGGAAGTACTCCTGGGGGGAGGTGACGTTAGGAGTATCCTATCACTGTCCTCCTTAGCTGATCTTTTCCGTGTCTCATCTACTCTATGAGCAGTCCAGCATGTTCTCAAACATACACTTCTCCCTCTTTTTCTCACAACACATACATGCATTTTATACACTACACAATATTTTCATAATTAAAAGAAATTATTATTATTATTTGTATTTTGGTTCTCTTCTTTTTCTATGGGGGCATCTTTGCAGGCATTCGCCCTTGGCCCTTTCTACATAAAAAAGTGTTTCCTCCCCAAGGCAGTATATATATATATATATATGTGTGTGTGTGTGTGTGTGTGTGTGTGTGTGTGTAGTGGTTAGCGTTGCTGACTACGAATCCATCGGCCCCGGGATTGAGACCCTGTGACAACAGGTGGCGCGCAGCAAAACCCAGCTGTTCATCCTTCCACACAATAAAGAAAGTGGTTGTTAGATAAATGGGTATCCTTGGTGGCCTAGTGGTTAAGACGTTGGGCTGCTGGTGGGGCGTGGTTCGGATTCCACGTTAAACTGTAGGTCTAAGGTGGAGTGAAAAGCTTGACCTTCGTCAGAACGAACAACTCGGGCGGAAGCTAACAAAAAGTGTATATATATATATATATATATTATATATACAGGGTGTCCCATAAGTCCGGCATCATAGGAAAAATAATTAAAAAAGGCAAAACAAAAGCTTTTATTTACAGAACGTGCTCAATATGTCCCCCATTGTTTTCAATACACAAATTCAGACGTGATACCCAGTCAGCAAGCACACGGTGAATGATGTCAGGAGTAATGGTGTTACATGCCCCAATAATGCGCTGCCGCAAATGTTCAACACTCCTAATTTTCTCTGCGTATACCAGCGCTTTCAAATGGCCCCAGAGATAAAAATCTAGTGGCGTGAGATCCGGGCTTCTAGCTGGCCATTCCACAGGCCCTCGACGTCCTATTCAATGACCAGGGAATTGTTGGTACAGGTATTCCCTTACTTGGGTGCTGTAATGTGCAGGAGCGCCGTCTTGCTGGAACCATGTTGGAAAATTTCCTTCTTCGTTCAAGACACTGGGAAATGCTTCTTCCTTGAGCATACGTAGGTAGGTGCCTCCAGTGACATGTTCATCAAAAAAGAGGGGGCCTATGATGCGATCCTTCCAAATGCCACACCATACCATCACCCGAGATGCACCTTGTTCCTTTGAAGAGGTATACCAGTGAGGGTTGTTTTGAGACCAGTAGCGGGTGTTCTGTCGATTTACCTCACCATTTCCATAAAAAACAGCATCGTCACTGAACAGAATGGTGGACGGGAAATTGGCATCCCGAGCATATTGTTCCGTAGCCCATTCACAAAATTCCATCCGCCGGTCGGGATCATCATCGCTTAATTTCTGTAGGATCTGAAGTTTATATGGATGCCATTTGTGAGCCTGAAGAATGCGATGGATGCTACTTTTCGACACTCCTGCCTCGGCGGACAATCGCCGAAGAGACTTATTGGGACTTCTGTTAAAATGAGCCAGGATAGCAGTCGCTGTATCATCGTCAGTGGACCTCCTTGAAGGTCCACTGCGTGGTTTATCTTCTATGGATCCTGTTTCCTTAAACTTTGCAACAAGTTTGCTAACACAACTCTGTGTTATTGGCTCGCGGTCTGGATGCAGTCTGTTAAATTCAGCAGCGGCCTCTCTTTGACTCCGATTTCCTACGAGTAGAATTATCTGGATTCGTTCTTCCTTGCTCACAGACATTATGGCCTGTAGAAAGAGAAAAATATGAATTATGGTTTGTAGAAATAGAAAAATATGAATTTCTCGTATGATGCCGGACTTATGGGACACCCTGTGTATATATATATATATATATATATATATATATATATATATATATATATATATATATAATAAGGGGGCGACAAGCTTGACCTTCGTGAAGTGAGGAATCATCGCATTGAACATTTGAAAGGTTGAAAAGGTGTGTATATATTAGGCCGGGTCGAAAATGGGAAATTTTTAATTTCTTAAAAAGTACACTATGTGAGAAGTTTTGTTTTATCATCTTAACAAAATATTAAAATATCAAGCAGTTGTTATATTTTACATGATAAGTTGTTCGTTTAATGCTTGATATTTTTATGTTTCAGATAAATAGAAATAATTTGCATTTGCTTTAATTATAATTTGAATTATCATAAATTATAAATTACATATAATTTGATTTTACTTCTGAATATAAACTATGACTACTAGAAGCAAGTCCTCAAATGCAGCCTTTGGATATCCTACGGAATTCCCAGCAGCCATGACTCCTTCAAAAGCAAATGTGTGACACTTCCTTTTTGTGCGCCGTCGTGAAGAAGCTAAATTAAAAGGATCAGCAACTGCTAATGATTGTTACAGGGTTGTTGTAAAAGATATTGAAGAAATTTGGATGAAATTTTCTTTTCCTACGATTAACACCAAAGATATCTATCTTAAAGTCAGTCGACTAAAAGAAGCAGCCTCAAAATTAAACAAGGTGCCGTTACATCGAAGAAATGAAAGTTTTGCCTTAAAAGTAGCTCAGTTTGATGAAATGTTTGATATATCTTCTTGTGAATGGGTATGATAAGGGAATTGATAGGAAATCTTGCAGGTGTAAGGATAAAATACCAATGGCAGAATGGGAGTATTTTGTGGGTCAAAAACAAAGAAAAAATCAGTTAGGACCAATTGATCGCATAGCTAGTTCAACAAAGAAGAGATCTTTAGCAAGAGCCCAAGAAGCACAAAACCGTCAACTAAAAGCACAAGAAGAAATGACTGAAGCCACCAATGTTTTACCATCGGAATTTATAGAAAATACCGAAGAAGACATGGATGCAGATTCAGTGTGTCAGGATGTAGATTATGAGGCCGATTTAGAATTGACTGAGAATATTCAGAACAGGCACTCCTATAAAAACCTAGCATTAACAGCAGATCGTTATCGTGTAAGTTGTAGAGATGCAGCTGCAATAGTCAATGCAGCTTTTAAAGATATGGGGGTCCTTAACCACACCAATATGCTTGACAGAAAGAAATTAGAAAGAGAAAGAAATCGCATGGGTGAAACAAATACTTTTAGGTCTAAATCCGAAAATCTGAAGATGGAGTGCCTTGGATTTGAAGGAAGGAAAGATAACACATTAACTAAAAGTGGAAAGATAAAAAAAGAACACTATGTTATTGTGAAAGAACCTGGAAGCATCTATGTAGACCATGTCACATCAGATAATGGAACTGCTCGCTGCATAGCAGAAGAGTTAATAACTATTATTACAGATTCGAACAGCACAGATACTATCAATGCTTTATTGTGATGGTACTCCTGTAAATACAGGACAAATTGGTGGAGCCATAAAACTGGTTGAAATTCATCTTAACAGACCAGTGCAGTGGTTGGTGTACCTCTTGCATTTGAATGAGCTGCCTTTTATGCACGTGTACAAAGCCATTGATGGTAAAACAACAGGTCCAAATACTTTTGTGGGTTCAATTGGGAATAAACTGAGAACAGATTTAACAAAATTGGAGGTAGTCAAATATTCTCGCGTAAAGGGAAACATTAAAGAAATTCCAGCAAATGTTGTGAAGGAGCTAAGCAGTGATCAAAGATATCTCTATGATATGTGTCTGGCAGTGCAAACTGGAGATACTTTTCAAGATGTCCACTCGATCCCCAGGTACTCTTCACCATGCTCGCTGGCTAACTTTAGCCAACAGGGTCCTTCGATTATATATCTCAACGCCAAATCCCGATAAAAACCTTCAAGATATAGTCAAGATTATTATGCAGTTCTATGCTCCAGGGTGGTTTTGGATAAAATCTCATCCTAATGCAACTGATGGTGCATATAACTTTTGGCATTTAATGTGCTTGCTTCGAAATTTAGATGAACAACATAGATCAATCATAGAACCAGTATTAAAGAATAACGCCTACTTTGCCCACTCAGAAAATATACTCATATCAATGGTAACTGACAAGAAACTAGAAATTAGAGAGCAAGCTATTCAGAAAATCATCCTTTCAAGAACAGGATTTTCAGGTACCAGAAACTTTGAGTTGCCTTGAACCCTCAATTTCCAATCTACTGACTACACCGAGATGATCGATTGGTAAAAAGAGATCATTACTCCTCCACGCTGCTAAACAATTTTAGCGACGATGAGCTACTGCAGGCTCGATGTAAGCCACTGGAGATAGCTTCTTTTCCATGCCACAGTCAAAGTGTGGAAAAGGCAGTGAACCTAGTAACAAAGGCATGTCAGGAAAGAATAGGATATGACAACCGTCAAAAGTTTATCTTAAACTCATTATAATCAAAGCGAAAACTGCCCAAGTTTGAATGGAAGGCCCAATGGAATGAGTAAGAAACATATGAAATAAAATTTCCTAATGATATTGAAAATTTCTTCCCTTTTGATGTGATAAGGAACAATGAAAAAGTTAATTGAATTTTAGCACATTTATTATGCCTCTAATTTTTTCTTCTGAATATATTGTTGTACTTAATTAATTTTCCTAATACTATACATTATTAAATAAAATATTATACGTTAATAAAGATTTATGTCATCAAACAACCTGAATGTAGAGTAAGTCTCGTATAAATGGAATATTCTTCAATATAGGTCAAAAAGTGAAAAATTGTGCCAGGGGTAGGAGGCTTTAAACAGCGAAAATAATTTATGAGGGGGTTCCTGTGTTCCATTCAAACCCTTCACAATATGTACCTTTTCAATATAAAATTTCGACCTGGCCTAATATATATATATATATATATATATATATATAATATATATATATATATATATAATACACACAGGGTGGTTATAAAGTTCGAAGGGGTTTTTAAAAATAAACATCTTTAATTATTCCAAATAGAACAAAACAGCACATATGAAAATCTAGGACTCAAAGGTTTTTTTTCATAGTTTACACCCGCACTTTACGCTTCAACATATTCTCCAGTTTGGGCAATACAGCATTCGATTCTATTTTGTAGGGATTGGAAAACATTCTTAATTTCTTGCCGCGTGATTTGATGCGCTACAGTTTTGATAGGTGTTTTCAGTTCTGCCAAATATTGTGGCCGAGTGGAGTAAACGACGCTCTTGAGACAGCCCCATGAAAAAAGTCTAAGGGGTTAAGTCGGGTGATCGGGGCGGCCGTGCCAGTGCTCTTCCTCTTCCAATCCATTTTCCAGGAAATGTTTCATTCAAAACTCCTCGACGTTCCAAGAATAGTGGCAATGGCTACGTCATGCTGGAAAATTGTTTGGTTCACAAGGTCTGAGGCCAACAGCTGTGGAAGGAAGAAGTTTTCCAACATTTCGGGATATCGCTCTCCGTTCACAGTTGCTTCCTCAAAAGAGAACGGACCAATGACTTGGGATTTTCTTAAAGCACACCAAACATTGACCTTTGGAGAATCTCTCTGGTGATACCACAATTCCTGTGGTTTTTCATTTCCCCAAATACGACAATTGTGACGGTTAATTTTCCCACCGAGATGAAATGTTGCTTCATCGGAAAGTGCTGACTGGTTCAAAAAGTTGGAATCATCTTTGATTCTTGTGAGAAATTCTTCGCAGAATTCAAGCCCAGCACTGTAATCCTCCTCCATTAGATCTTGAACAACTTGAATTTTGTAGGGATGTTGATGTAACTTCACCTTTAAAATCTTACGGACTGTTGAAACTGGGATGTTCATTTCTCTAGAAGCACGGGTAAATGACTTTTTGGGGCTTCTTTAGAACGCTTCTCGAACAGATGCTACGCTCTCTTCACTGATAGCTGGTCTACCAGAACGTGGTCTGTCATACAGTAAACATGTCTCTTTAAATTTTTTCATCCAGTCTTTTATTGCACGTTCAGATGGTGGATATTTGTCGTACTGTACCTGGAACTTGCGTCTCACTGCTGTAACAGATTTCAGCTCGGCTCGCCGCAACACGCAGTTTACTTTTTCTTTAGTTGAAACCATACATGGGTTAAATCGGGTGCATCTATTTGCAATAAAAAAAAAAGAATAGACTCGAACGCTGCATTGTGAGTGTGTGATATGGCCAGTGATGGGCATCGATACACGAAAATCCCTAAGGCGATACCGATACAGCGATACTTATAAATCGTCTAAAGCGATACCGATACATCGATACTTTATAGATGGCTAAAGCGATATCGATACCGATACATGTATCGCGATACATTACTATAAGAATGAAAAAATCTTACTAATATGTAAATAAATTTTTACTTTGTATATTGGGTGTAAAAAACAATCAATTCAGTTAAGAAAAATTTATTTTATACCAAGTTAGCTCACAGAAAAACTTAAATGTTATAAACTTTTAACGAGGAACATAAGAAATTGGAGGTGATCTGCCCCTTTAAGATGGTTATGAATTGTGATATCAATAATAACGAGTATTACCCTTAAGAAATACCAGTTGGCAAAACATCTTATCGGATAGTCTATTCCTCTTTGGAGAGTAAATGTGGCCCGCCAAATTGAAAAGCCGTTCCACGGGAGCAGAGGATGGAAATGGAGTATTTTACTTAGTGAAACTCTCATAATTCCCGGGTATTTTCGTAGTAATGCGTAGTGATTTACTAAATAATCGTAAATACATCGATGTGTTGTACGCATGCATTGCGCGGGTGAAAATTGCGCACAGCGTAGCGCGCTTCTGTATTGAAATTACGCATGTAAGAGGTTAATAGCTTTGGAAAGAGAAATATTTCTGTGGATGCGCGGCGCGAAAAATATTATTAACCCTTTACCGCACTGTGCGTCGAATACGTAACGTTTCAAATACACGCATTTAGACTCAACCCTACGCAAAAAGTTCGGCCATAAAGGGTTAACATGATATCATTGATATGTATGATATAACTGTAAATATCAGATCCCTTCAACATTATAACTTAAAACCATATTAGTTGAAAAAAACAAAAGTTCAGAAAATTTGCGAATTATACAACTTTTTACAATTTTACTTACTATTACTTTCAGTTATTTGCATGAATGTATCGGTGTATCGATGAATCAGTTTTTTTCGATACATTTAAGAAAAATGACCTTTGCGATACCGATACCGATACATTGATCAAGTACCTAAAGCGATACTGTTACCGATACAAAAGTATCGCTCGATACGTAACGCAGATACGTATCGCGATACTGCCCATCTCTGGATATGTCGAAACGTAAAGTACGGGTATGAACTATGAAAAAACTTTAACGAGTCGTAGATTTTCGTATGTGCTAGTTTGTTCTATTTGGAATAATTAAAAAGTTACTTATTTTTAAAAACCCTCCCGGACTTCATACCTGCGTGTCAGGGTTAAAATGCGCCAAGTCGACACAAACTTACACATAGACGTGGTGCTTTTTAACCCTGACACGCGGATATCAACTATATATATATATATATATATACATATATATATTATACTGTATACCAAATTTCTAATAGAGTTTTTCTATAAACTAACATATGGAGTTGATTAAGTATAAGTGAGCTATTTTTCTGGGAATATTAGCACGTTATAAGGTTACAGAAAAAAAACCAGCGAAACTATTTTCTACATGCGTTTTCTTTCGAAATTATTTGTTTCATGTCAGAGAAATACAGAATTTCTACACTTCTACCAGTTTTGTAACTCGAAAAAGTCGAACATATACTGGGTTAGGCGTATAACGTATAGGGTTAGGCGTATAACGAACAATCTAACAGTTTAAGCGACAGTGGAACAGTACTGATACTATTAATTATACTCGATATATTACTTGTTTTCCCGCGTGGCTTTGTAGTATTATCATTTTGTAAATAAATGTAATGATATCCGAGCATTGACAAACTTCTTATTTTCAAAGTTCATAGAAATTTGGAGTTTAGCTTCTGCTGTATCCACAATGCCCGAAGCCATAGGTGTTTTTTTGGCGAAATTCAGGCATTTTAATAAATAAATGTTGATCAATTATTAACTCTTCAAATTTGGAGATTGCGCTGGCGCAAACCATATACTGTATAATTATAAAAAGGACTATGAAGTGTAACTTAAGCGAATGGTTTTTTAAATTAATATTTTGTGCAAGAAAGAGTTTGTAATTAATGAAGTACCTGTAATAAAGTTAAAATACTTATTATGGTGAATATTGACGGAAATTATACACCAAATTGCTAATTTTTTCCAAAATGGTAATTCATTTCCTGGATGCCACACGTGTCATAAGAGAATGATGCGGATATCACTTCGTCGATGAAGCAAGTTCATTATTAATATCGCCAATATTCATTGGTGTTCACACGTACATTGTCAGTTTAATAACTCGTGGATCTGCGGGTCAGGTTCATTTAAGTTGATTATGGAAAGAAATATACCAGCTTTTAAACTGTAGTTTAAAGCAATCTTCGTGGACGACTTCAATTCTGATCTTTTAAATATAATAAAGAGAGAGACCCAAAACAGACTATAAATAGAATAGTAACATGAGGTTTCTGTCGACCCATTGACAGAAACGTGTTAGCAACACGTGTTACAACACCTATGAAACACTCGACGTTAATAGATTATATCTGGTGTAATGTCATCTGAACCATACAGCTGGTAATACTTCTGATGGGGATCTCTGACCATTTCGGCCGTTTCTTGGCGTTAAATGAAGGACAAAAATCCCGGAGACGGATCGCGTAACAATAAAAGTCATAAAAATAAACGAAAACTTTTGAAGGTCAAACATAAATTTGTCTCAATAAATTATAATCCTGAAGTCTTCGAATGGGCAGATGACACAAATGCAAAATTTATTACGTTCTCAGTCATACTAAATGAGGCATTCAACGAAGTCTATTCTGTGAACAATAAATACGATTTATAAAAGGTAAAATAAACCATGCCTACGTAAACATCTCCTACAGGCCATCCGGCAAAAAACATTTAATCTATAAATACACCATTCACAGAAACAGACTAAATAACTTATCAAAAAGACAAAATTAGCGTACTAAGCAATAAATTCGATGAATACAAAGACGATTCTGAGAAACAATGAAAGCTTATCAATGAAACTTCACATAGGAGAAAGAACAAAATTGTTTTCTCAAAAACCTGTAAATAATACCATTTGTAACGAACCATTAGATATGGATAATTTCTAAATAATTAATTAGTTTGCTACCGTAGGGAAAACAACAGATGATCTCATACCGCCTTCGATACGCAGCTGTGAAGAATATCTTGGCAACCCCACATTTTCCTCTTTTCTCCTCTCTCTCACAAAGGTAAAAACCTATCTCCACCCTTAAAAACAAATCGCGTCACGTCGATTCTATTCCAAACGCAATTTTTAAGTACTGTTCAGATACTTAATCTCTTCCTTTATCACTGTTATTCAATTCATCTCTCAGTCAAGGTATTTTCCCTGATATACTTAAAAGGGCACGAGTATGTTCACTATTCAAATCAGGAACAAATCACTACCTTCGAATTATCGACCTATATCCATCTTACCTACAATGGGAAAGATACTTGAAAAACTTGCGTACACGCAGCTCTCAAAATATTTTGAAGACAATAATAGCCTCACATCGAAATATCAGTTTAGTTTTAGGGAGAGCCATAAAACGAGCGACACGGTCTCAGCCGTATTATATAAAAACCTTACTATTAAAGGATCTTCTGTTCTCTTGCTTACTTATGGACCTATGAAAAGCTTTGGATGCAATTCCCTACAACATACTTATTATCTCATCGTGGCATAAACACCGTTGCTTTAAATTGGTTCAAATCATACCTGTGCAACAGAAGTCAGTACATCAAACATAATAACGTTACCACTGCCGAACTAAAAATAATACATGGAGTTCCACAAGGAGAAATTTTGGGCCCCCTACTATTTTTTTTTATATAAATGACTTTCACAACTTTCATAATGAGAAAGGCTTCCAATATGCGAATGAACCTCCCTGATATACTCAAACAGCGATTCGCATCCCTTAATGAAATACTAAAAGAGACAGAGCGATAGTATGTGACTAACTGAAAACCAATAAATTACCCTTACATAAAAATAAAACGGAGTTCCTGCTAATCCCAAAAAAGAAATTAATACCGGACTTCAATATTATTACGGACTTACACGTGATATCGCCTGTCACTGAAGGGAAATTACAGGATTTCTGTTTGATGATAAACTATCCTTTCGTAGACATATTGAAAACATAGATTATAAACTATCGAAATTCTCGTTTATATTAAAAAAATTACAGTTCCTTCCCATAAATACGCTTTAAACGCTATACTTACATATCTCTAATCTATCCACATCTCACGTATAACAGTACTGCACATGGAAATGCATATGATTACATCATCAACCCTTTAATCATAAACCAAAAGAAAATTATTAGGAAATAAATAAGAGTGATCATTATACATCAAAAATCTTTAAGAAACTACATATATTAAAATTTAAAGACATATTTGAAGTACAGATGCGTTCCCTAATGTTCAGAGTTACAAAAAAATTTGTCCAGATCATATTAATCGAGAATATGATAGACAATCAGATACGTCAAGAATAGCAAAGATGATCCACGGAGAGTGAACGTATCTCAAAGACAAACTATACTCTTCAAATGTAGTAGAAATTCTTTCACTCGTTTAACGGTGGAATTATGGAATAATCTAACAAATGAATTAAAAACAATCAATGTTCTCTCATCTTTTATAAAGCGATTAAAACTTAACGAGTTCCGAAGGTACTGAAGGCACTCCTTTCTTTATTAACCTTGGTTTTGCTTCCGCCCGAATTGTTCATTCTGACGAAGGTCAAGCTTATCACTTCACCTTAGACCAACAGTTTGACGCACTAGGCTACCCAGAGTACCTATTTATCTACCAACCAATTTTTTTTATTGTGTGGAAGGATGAACAACTGGGTTTTGCTGCGGGCCGCCTGCCGTCACCGGGTCTCGATCCCGGGGTCGATGGATTCGTAGTCAGCGACTCTAACCACTACACCACCGAGGCGCATTACTGTTATTTATTATTACTTAACTAACTGTCATCAGTAAAATTCTCATTAACCTTCTAAAAATGTCTCCTATCACTTTTCACTTCACATTCATACAAGTTTCATTATTCTTCATATTAATTAAGGCTCCATCTAATATAAATACTGTACATGTTCTAGGCTGTAAAATTTATGTATTTAAATGTTCAAAATACAACGCTTAGTCTATAAGTTCCATTCAATTTTTTTAAATCCTTTATAAAAAAAATTATAAAAATCTTGTAATTAATCTGTTATATAATTCTGATCATATAATTATATCTAACTAGTAGATTTCGGTAGGGTTGCTAAAGGCAGTTTACAACTGTATTCAGCATCCGCATTTAAGAATGAAATTATATTCATCTACTGTACGTAAACTCTATATTGTATATAAATAAGTATATTAAATGTTCCTTTTGGCATCTAACACGCGAATACATTTTAAAACACGAGTTCAGGTTTTATGTACTTTTTAAATATTAAAAAGGATAATTTATGTCTTCTTTATTAATTCAAATAGTGTTTCATAACTGCCATAAAATTAATGTTTTGTGTAGAACAGCGATAATTTAGTTATGCAGACATTTCATACACTGTATTTGGAAAGTCTAAACCAATTAATTAACTTTCCTTTTTAAATAAACTGAAAAGTATCTTCCATTTCTCTAAGGAAAGATTATTTTTTCACACAAATAATAATAATAATAATAATAATAATAATACACGAAGATAACTATGAAATTATGATAAGAAAATTATTCCTTTCTGCGTCGGAGATACGGTGGCACATTCCCTCTTTGAAACGGAAGAGCGGATCGAGCAATTCAACCAACTTCCGTCCGGACACGCCAATGATTGGCTGTCGATGTGATTTTTCGCTCTCGACACGTCCTATCGGACTTGTTTTCTGGTTTAATGAGCGTTTTTCCTTCTTTATCAGAACGCTACTGTCCCAGTATTATCGAAATGGAGAAGGGTCGCGAGAGAGGCGAACAAAAACAAGTTGGGCCGTGCATTCTCTCTCTCTCTTTTTTGGAAAACTTCCAAACTTCTTCACAGAAAAGGCAAAAAGGTCAAAACTTTGTTCTTAAATAAGGGAGAAAACTATAAAAGGAATCGAATAGTGATAAGACGCTTAAGTAGTAACTATAAGAGTGTTTATTATACGATATGCAAAATGTAGTGTAGTAAAGATTAAATACAATATTAGGACTGAGTTGGAAATTTGGAACACAGATTTGTATCGTAACGATATAAATATATGGTTTATATAGAAATTTACATACTTTTATCTTTTACTTAAGGAAACCATATTCAACATATACTTATGTATAGCCTATATATGACAATTCCTGACGATACAGATGTATCTGTCAATGCGGGATGGAGAGCCCGGGAAAGCAATTCTCTTTAGCATCAAGCCAGGTGTATATATACATACATACACATTCTATATATATATATATATACATATATATATATATATATATATATATATATATAATATATATATATATATATACACACGGTGAACCAAAAGTAGGTGGACAGTAGGTTGAATACGGTTTGTGTTATATTATATTATAACTATGGTGTTCATTATAACTATGGTGTTTGTGTTATATTATATTAAATATTATAACTAAATTTATTTAAATTTTATTTTGTATTATAGTATACAAAAAAATTAAATATGTATTCTCAAAATAAACGTTATCATTTACTGTCCACCTACATTTGGTTCACCCTATATATATATATATATATATATATATATATATATATATATGCTACAACTCAGAATGGTTCACTGAGAAACATTTATGTTACACACAGACGGTGCATGGAACAAGGAACTCTTCTGTGAAAATTGGGTTTCCATCATGAAAAATAAAAACTAGTATTTGTCATTTACCATTACTTATTCGGACTACAATGGATTTAATTTTCCCAGAGGGGTTCCTTGTTCCATGCACGGTCTGTGTGGAACATACATACATACATACATATATATATATATATATATATATATATATATATATATATATATATATATATACAGTATATATAATCATCGATGCATTCAAAGTTCACATGGAAATATGAAGGGTTAAAAATCTTTTTACAGAGCACCATTCTCCCCATACGCCCATTTCAAGGTACGAGCAGCTTGCAACAGCATTGCCAAGCAAATAGGGGGTCAAAGTACTGACGAGAGCTTTCGTATGTGGTTCATCAACACTGAAAGCAACAATGCTCTGTGTTAATCAAGTCCAAAGAACATACATTTTCGTTAGTTTGTATTGCAGACACCCCCATTTATTATCAGTCCTGGTGCATGGTTCTTCAGGAGGAAAATGTACCGTAAGTTTGTATTTCCTTCCGAAGGCAGGCACCTGTATCAATCACAGTCGCACTCGCACTACCTTATATTTTCTCTACACAAACTGGACCTCCTCCTCCTTCTGCAGCTTAAATCCCATCTCTATATGGGGTCGCTGTTCTTGATGCGTCTCCTCCATTCTCTTCTGTCACGCACCATGTCCTCGTCCAAATTTTTCTCCCGGATGTCTGCCGCCACGCAATCCCTCCACCTTGTCTTCGGTCTACCTTTTCTTCTCCGTCCCGGCACCTCCATTTCCAGCACCCTACGTTCCACGTAATCCTCCTCTCTTCTCTTCTCATCATGTGCCCATACCATCTCAGTCTGGCTTCTTGGACTTTTCTTGACGCCTCTACTACTTTCACCGTTCCTCTGCGTTCGTTTCTGATTCGATCCCTTCTAGTTACACCGCAACATTTTCATTTCAGCCACATCCATCGTTCTGTCACTAGTCTTCTTCATTGGCACCGTCTCCATTCTGTACAACATGGCTGGCCGAACCACTGTTTTGAAAACCTTCCCTTTCAGCTTCACCGGCACCCTACAATCACAGAGAACTCCCGACACCTCTCCAGCTCCTCCATCCCGACTGTATCCTACGATTCACCTCTCCCTCTGCTCCCCCCTCTGACTCGATTGTTGATCCCAAGTATTTAAAACGATCTACCCGTTTGATCAGTTCACCATTTAACATCACTCGCCCTCCTTCATCCGGTTGTACATTACATCTCAGATATTCAGTCTTCTTCTGACTAACTTTCGTACCTCTACTTTCCAATGCCTCCCTCCAATTTTCTAGCTGTTGTTCTACCTCCTGTCTTGTCTCTGCGCACAACACTACATCATCGGCATACAGCATGCACCAAGGAGCAACCCCTTAACCTCCTCAGTCAACACATCTAACACCACATTGAATAGGAATGGACTCAGTGCTGACCCCTGATGCAGACCAACCCCAACTCCAAAACTCTCCATCACACCAACACTACACCTCACTTTCGTCGTAACCCCTCTATACATTTCCTGAATCAATCTGACGTACTTCTCTGGGACCATCTTCTCCCTCAGGCACCTCCGAACCTCTTGTCTCGGTGTCCTATCATACGCCTTTTCTAAGTCTATGAAAAACATGTGCAATGCCTTCTGTCCTTCCCTATACCTTTCCTCCAACTGTCGTAATACAAAAATAGCATCAGATGTACTTCGTCCGGGCATAAAACCGAATTGCTCTGTCGACACGCCTGCCTCCTCCCTCAGCCTTAAGTCCACAATTCGCTCCCACACCTTCATGGTGCGCGATATCAGCTTGATACCCCTATAATTTGAGCATTCCTGTATATCCCCTCTCTTTGAATATGGGTACTATGATACTGGCACGCCATTCCTCTGGGACCACCTCTTTGTCGCAGAGCGTTTCCATAAGTATCCGCAATCGCAAACCGTCGGAATACAGGCATGTATTTTGTTTAGAATAATCTTTTTTATATACAACTCCGGACCAGAAAAATAGAATACTCTCTCAAATGCGCTCCTGACCTTTATAATACCTTTAAGTTATACACGATCTTTTCCATTTGGCGGCAGGCGGTTTTTTTTTTTTTTTAACCAAATTTTCACCAGTAATACTTTTTTGTGTGCTAAATACGAATCTAACATTCTTTTTTGAGAGAAATGAAAGGAAAATATCGAAAAAAAGATTTTAAATACGAACTATTTACACTGCGAAATTCTATATATTTTTGCAATAATATAATTATAATATTGTATTATATAATAATTTATTAATTTATATTAATTATTTTATGAATATTAATTATTTGTTTATATAAATTTAATTATTCCAAAATCTGTAGAATAATTATGGCAACTCGATATGTTTAAGCATTCCGCGCGATTCATTATTGTTTCTGGAAATACGAGTAAATCATGGACGTGAATTATAATTTACAGTGGATTTTTGTGAATATTATATCAGAAGAAGATGCAGTGAAATTTTTTCAAGAATTTAACACCATCCCAAGGAAGAAATTATGTAAGAAAAAAACACCAAATGCAAATAAAAGAAGTCGGGAAGTCTGTAAGCTGGACCTGCCATAAAAAGATGTGCAACACGAAATTACCCGTAAGAAAAAACACGTGGCAGAGGAAGTAGGATTTCTCTAAGAACAATTATAATATTCATTTACTCCTGGTCACAAGAATATACAAGTATGAAGTACTGCGAGAAAGAGCTTGAGATATCCCACACTACAGCAGTTGATTTCAATAATTATTTAAGAGAAGTAAGATCTACCTAACCTAACCTAACTTAATGTAATCGGCTCTGTTTCAGATATGCGCTGCGTCTTTACTCGCTACCCCTGCAGTTATCGGTGGGCCAGGACTAACTGTAGAAATAGATGAAACCTGCTACAGTAAGCGGAAGTATGACAGGGGAAGAATGCTTCCGGAACAATGAGTATTCGGTGGAGTATGCAGGGAGACCAAAGAAGTATTCCTGTATGCCGTCCCTAGAAGAGATGAAAAAACGCTGTTGTCCTGCATTAAAGCCAACATCCGCCCAGGGACTACTATTATTAGTGACAAGTGGAAAGCCTACCAGAACATAGGAAAACTAGAAGGCTACAATTATTTGCATGAAACAGTGAATCATTCAGAAAATTTCGTCGATCCAAACAGTGGTGCACATACCCAAGGTATTGAAAGCATGTGGCATATCATGAAACACCGGAATAAAAGACATTGTGGTACACACCGTCAGATGGTAGACTCGTACTTATGCGAATTTATTTGGCGGAAGCGTAATGAAAACGAAGATATATTTAGAAAAATATTAAAGGATATAGCTGATTTCAAATAAATATTTCCCTTTCGTACGCCGTATAAAGTAGTTCGTATTTAAAATTTTTTTTTCGATATTTTCCTTTCATTTCTCTCAAAAAAGAATGTTAGATTCGTATTTAGCACACAAAAAAGTATTACTGGTGAAAATTTGGTTAAAAAAAACCGCCTGCCGCCAAATGGAAAAGACCCGTTATACACCTTGAAGAATAATATAGAGTATCTCTAACGTCATTATGATAAAACGACGCCTGTGTGCAAGTTTTGAAAAATATTAAAATATAGCAAAAAACCTTATTAAATATTGAAAAGCTAATGCATAGCGACATATCAAAATGTTAGAATATCTTGTCAGGTGTTACAAAAAAATAGAATAAATTCATTATCTTTATTGAGTACTGCCAATATATTAAATCTTTATCAAAGATCTTTTAACTCTGCGTCTTAATAATGATTTGGTCCACCCTTACCCCTGATTACGCCCTCCAATCGACAAGCCTCTTCCATTCTTCTGTAGTTATTGATTTCCAAGTTGTCATCTAACACCTCTTCAGTTCACCAAGTGTTCCTGGTTTACGCTTTTGGACTTTCTGCTTAGCAATATTCCAAAGATTTTCTACCGGATTAGGCTCGGGAGAATTAGCTGGCCATGGTAGCACTTCAATTTTACGAGCATCAAACCACGCAGATGCTGCACGAGCCGCATGAGCTGGAGCCAGGACATGTTGAAAATTAAATGGTTCGTCTCCACACAGCTGTTCTACAGACTCAAGCATGAAGACTTCTTGATAAACGTTACTATTGACAATTCTATTTACAAATACAAGTGACCCCACACCATTTGCATTTATGCAATCCCCCCACTAACACACTCACCGTACATTTGACCGATCACTTCAGGTAGCTTTCATGATACTTTTCTGACTTTCTTCGCCAAACTCGCGGACCCCTTTCACCAAATGACAAAATTTTGATTCGTCTGAAAAAAGCACTTTTTGCCACTCGTTTGCAGTCCTGCAACATCATCTTTGCACCAGGATAATCGTTTTCTCTTTTGATTCGCATTTAACATCAGTTTAATGTTTGGTTTTCGCGACCGAACTCCCATTTCATAAAGGCGGCGTAATGTTGCTTTGTTTGGAAGCTTGAGTTCCAGACTTTCCTACATCTTTTGAAGCATTAAAGATGATGCAAATCTGTTCGTGAGTGCAATATTCTTCACTCTATCTATCTTCACGCTCAGTATTAAGGCACTTTCCCCGACAGTTTAATCGTGCCCTGGTAACTGCAGATTCATTCTTAGATTGTTGCAAGATTTTTGAAGATGTGGACTGGCTGCATGACACAGTATTAGCAATATCTGTCTGATGTCGTTCAGATTTTTTGAGCTCAAGAATGGTCCGCTTTTGTCCCTCTTTTGTGTCACGTTTTCTGTCCATGTCGCGTGGCTAAATAACTTTATGTCCTATCAATCACCTGAATTTACCTTGCGCCGGCTAAAGTAGAACCTAGAAGTTATAACTATAAATAGCAATATAGTAGGCCTATATTGCCAAACATTCTATTTTTTTGTAACACCTGACAAGATATTCTAATATTTTGCATTAACTTTCCATTACTTAATAAGGTTTTGCTTTTTTTTTTTTTTCAAATCCGGCACACACAGGTCATAGGTGTCTTTTTATCATAATGACGCCACAGATACTCAATACTCCTCATAAAGGTGTACAACTTTTTGAATTAAATTGAATAACCTTTATTGATAAAATAAATAAAAATTTTGCAAATTTTGTTTTGTTTAACTGTAAATAATTGTGAAATTGGATTATTTATTTTATTTAATTTGGCTATCAACCTTCAGGCTTTACTGGGCTCTCAATTAAAAATAAAACAGTTGTTAATTAATAATGAAAAATAAAACATAGGTATTAATTAATAACAATACATAAACCCTGAATAAGAATTATTGATTAGAGTATACGAATCCATCGGCCCCGGGTTCGAGACCCGGTGACGGCAGCCGGTAAAACCCAGCTGTTCATCCTTCCACACAATAAAGAAAGTGGTTGGTAGATAAATGGGTACCCTTGGTGGCCTAGTGGTTAAGACGCTGGGCTGCTGGTGAGGCGTGGTTCGGATTCCACGTTAAACTGTAGATCTAAGGTGGACTGAAAAACTTGACCTTCGTCAGAATGAACAATTCGGGTGGAAGCTAACCAAAGGTTATATCTTAATTATTATTATTATAGATATAAAACAAATACAAAGTCATTATTGAAGGTACGATACCAATACTATACTCGTACAAAGAAATTAACATAAACACATGAGAGATGAACACTAACAAGTACAGTAATGTACATTTAACCCTCGATTACACACGAGAAATGAATAAGTAATAGAGTAATGTACTGTACATTTAATCCTTGATTTTTATTAGTATTCCATTATTAATCGAGATTTCAACTTGGTTTTAAACGAATTTACATTCACAATATTTTTATATCAGCATTTAAATCGTTCCATAGTTTCAATCCAATGAAAATGGGTAATTTTCGAGATGAAGACAATCTAAGACAAGCTTTCAACTGTTTGATTTTAATTTTCTTTCGACTGCTTTAATTTTGCCTAATGTCTATTTCCGAAGTTTTATCGTCCCATTATCTATCCACCAACTATACTTCGTGATTTTCCTCCTCGTATTTCCCTTCACGTTTGTACTCTTCCGTACCTCATTATATAACTGTTTAATGTTCCCGAAACTGTATTTTATATATGTATTCTTATAACATCATTCGCCTATTTTTAATTGCCCCCATCATTACGTACTTCTTCATTAATTATGTTTACCGTCTGAAATTATTTTCTTTTGTAGTATACAGACTAAAGGACTTCTATATCCTAAAACGTTTGTTTGGACTTACTGTCGTAAAATATCAATTTATTTTTTATTATGCTTATGCTCCTATATCGTTCCCATATTTATTTTGTATATATCTCTTTATATACTCTGTGTACACACACACACACACACACACACACACACACACACACAAAAAGAAAGAAAAAAAAAAAAGAAAAAGCGAAACTCGTAAGTGCGATGAAGAAATTTCTTTCAAACATTTGAAGCGACCGGAGACGATATGAACAAACACACATTGAAAGCAGTCGGTGATGAATATTTTACATGGCTGAAAAGACCTGATGCATACATTTTTCCCGTCGGGGTCCCTTCTCGGCTTCAAACAACATCGCATCATATAATATATGAGATACGAGATACGAGATGTTTTATTATTATAATAATAATAATAATAATAATTTATAATAACAACATTATATATATATATATATATATATATATGCAAATAACTGCAATGACCGCGCAGTATATAAATGAATAGAAACGACATAAGTATTAAGGAACGTTTCTGCACACGAGGAGGAGAGATAACGAAATAATGAAAAATGAGGCGAACCGCCTGGGAATCGAACCCAGGGCCTTCCAATTGCCGACCGGCAATTGGAAGGCCCTGGGTTCGATTCCCAGGCGGTTCGCCTCATTTTTCATTATTTCGTTATCTCTCCTCCTCGTGTGCAGAAACGTTCCTTAATACTTATGTCGTTTCTATTCATATATATATATTATATAATATATATATATTATATATATATATATATATATATATATATATATATATATATATACAGGGTGTTCCATAAGTCCGGCATCACAGAAAAATAATAAAAAAAGCAAAACAAAAGCTTTTATTTACAGAACGTGCTCAATATGTCCACCATTGTTTTCAATACACAAATTCAGACGTAATACCCAGTCGGCAAGCACACGGTGAATGATGTCAGGGGTAATGGTGTTACATGCCCCAATAATGCGCTGCCGCAAATGTTCAACACTCCTAATTTTCTCTGCGTATACCAACGCTTTCAAGTGGCCCCAGAGATAAAAATCTAGTGGCGTGAGATCCGGGCTTCTAGCTGGCCATTCCACAGGCCCTCGACGTCCTATCCAATGACCAGGGAATTGTCGGTACAGGTATTCCCTTACTTGGGTGCTGTAATGTAATGTGCAGGAGCGCCGTCTTGCTGGAACCATGTTGGGAAATTTCCTTCTTCGTTCAAGACACTGGGAAATGCTTCTTCCTTGAGCATACGTAGGTAGGTGCCTCCAGTGACATGTTCATCGAAAAAGATGGGGCCTATGATGCGATCCTTCCAAATGCCACACCATACCATCACCCGAGATTGCACCTTGTTCCTTTGAAGAGGTATACCAGTGAGGGTTGTTTTGAGACCAGTAGCGGGTGTTCTGTCGATTTACCTCACCATTTCCATAAAAAACAGCCTCCTCACTGAACAGAATGGTGGACGGGAAATTGACATCCCGAGCATATTATGGTTTGTAGAAATGGAAAAATATGAATTTCTCCTATGATGCCGGACTTATGGGACACCCTGTATATATATATATATATATAATATATATATATATATATATATATATATATTATATGAAAAATTATTTCACGAAAGTGACACGTGAAAAATATTTATGATGAATAAAACCACGAAGGAAAAAGAAACACAAACGGGTGCTCAAGCGCTTTCGTCTAATGTTTCGTCTAATGTTTCGTCTAGTGTTCCTGAGGATGTCATTAGACGAAAGCGCTTGAGCACCCCTTTGTGTTTCTTTTTCCTTCGTGGTTTTATTCATCATATATATATATATATATATATATATATATATATATATATATATATATATATATATATATATATATGCTTTCTTAATGAGGAAAAATTTGTCAAAACATAAAATATTTAACAAGCGATAATGTAAGGTTGTCAGGCATTGAATTACAAGTGAACAATGATTGCATATTAATTGTAAACTGCTATTTACCATATAACAACGGCAGTAATCTAGATGAATACATTGATTCGCTGTACAAAATTAAGTCATTATCAGATAACCCCAAATATTCTCACTGTATAATAATAATGGGGGACTTTAACGCGCATGTGAACTCGGAATTCTTTGTAGAATTGGGTAACATGTGCGAGTCGGCCAATTTAAGTATAAGTGATGTAGATGTATTAGGGGTGGCCAGTGGTAATTTTAGATACGTTAGTGATATAAGTGGTACCAGCAGGTGGATTGATCATTGTCCCACTGGTAATAATATAAAGGATCGAATTGTTAGAGTTCATATTCTGCATGATTTCCTTCTTTCTGATCATAGACCATTAGAAACATTAATTAACGTTACCAATTTATGCGCAACACGACTTAACAAGAACTCAATAGGTAAGAATAATCGCGTCAGGTAAGAATAATCGCGTCAGGTAAGAATAATCGCGTCGATTGGTCCAATGTTACGATGCAGCAGAGAATAGAATACAAAGACAGAACAAGTCACCTCTCTAATAATTTAGAAATTTTGCACCTTGCCTGTAATAATCCTTGCTCAAATGATTCTCACTGTAAACTCATAGATAGGTATTATAGTAAGATAATATCCCTGTTAAGAGAAGCAGGAAGCCCCCTGATTAAATCTTACAACTGTCATACTAAGATTATTCCTGGATGGAATGATTTTATTGCTCCCCTGAAGAGGAAATCGAAAGACGCCTATGATTTGTGATGCTTTCATGGTAGACCCAGATTAGGACCAGTATACATGAATATGTGTAGAAGTCGGGGTCAGTATAAGGCGGCCATAAGGCGATGTAAACAGGAAGAAGAGTCTATTCGAGCATCAAAAGCCTGTGAAGCTCGCATAAATAACGATAACAAATTTTGGAAATTTGTTAAGAATCAAACGGGTGTCAAAAATGTCCTCCCTCCGACAATCGATGGGGTGTCGGGGGAGGATGAAATTCCAAAGCTGTGGAAAAACCACTATTCTAACATTCTTAACAGTGTGAGTAGGGATAATCTTAAAATAGATTGCAGCGAAACGATTGTGGGAGGGACAAGGGAAAATACTTTGACATCATTTTCTGAAGTAAAGAGGTTAATTAAAGAGTTAAAAACTGGTTCTGCGTCAGGGATAGATGACTTATCGAATGAGCACTTAAAATATGCAAATGACGTAGTATGTCTGCATATATCATTGCTCCTATCAGCCATGCTTGCTCATAGCTATATCCTTGCAAGTTCATGAGGGTATATATCTTGCCCCTGGTCAAAAATAAGTATGGAGACATTCTGTCCAGCAATAATTACAGGCCTATTGCTGTCGGTTCCTGCTTCTCGAAACTACTAGAAAAACTTGGCTTTAAAAGGTCCCACTCAACTGACCTGTGTATCTATGTACTTAAAGAAACAATATATAAATACACTGACAGTAATTCAACCATTTATAGCTGTTTCCTAGATATAAGTAAGGCATATGATAGGGTGAACCACAATATTTTATTTGCAAAACTAGAAGACAGGAAGGTTCCCATGTACATATTAAATTTATTGAAATTTTGGTATTCCCGCCAATCTTTCACTGTTAGGTGGGGCAATGTACTATCGAAGTGTTTTGGCTCCTCTTGCGGGGTGAGACAAGGCTCCTTGCTCTCCCCTATGCTGTTTAATGTGTATATCGACGGATTAATTGCTTCACTTAATGAGGCAACAGTGGAATGTTGTATAGATAACACAAGGATAAATAACTTAGTTTATGCCGATGATATGGCGTTAATAAGTCCCTTTGTTAAAGGTCTGGATCGGCTACTAAAAGTCTGCGAAGTGTATTCGCAGAAACATGATATTCTTTTTAATATTACTAAAACTAAGGTTATGCAATTTCATCCTAAAAGCTGTAATGAGCCAGCTGATATAAGGTTTAAAATGAATGGTGAAGTAATTGAGGAAGTACAAGAGTTTAAGTATTACCAGCTCCTTGAGCGATGACTCGGATATAAGAAAATCTCGAAGCCCGTGTGCTAAAGCGAATATGACCATAAGGAACTTTCGATTCTGTACAAGTGAAGCTAAAGACACACTTTCGTACTTTCTGCAGCAATATATACGGACAGCAACTGTGGGTGAATTATAAAAAACGTTCTGGCAGAACTCTAAATTTGCTGTACAACAGGTCTTTTAGACTCACATAAATTACCCCCGAGATGCTCAGCTTCGCAAATGTTTGCTACCCGCAATGTCCCGAGCTTCCCGGAGGTAACAAGACGTGCTCAACACAGTCTAATACAAAGAATTAAAAAATCAACCAACCCATCATCCAAGCTATCCCTGAGTCCTGCCATTTATCCTCTAAGCTATGGACTTCTTGGTACGAAAACGTCTGTCTGTAGCTCCACTTAACTTCGACATTACAGTATTATTTCTAATCGTATATATTTCTATCCTTAGTATATGAACTGTCATTGTATTAATAATATTTGTCATATGGACTATAGTCTGCCAATAAACCTTTTCATTTTCATATATATATAGTGACCACATTTTCATCGGGTCAACAAAACCCCCCTCCTTGACCCCCTTCGCTACACCACTGATTAGATCCTTCATATTGTCCTTAAAATGAGTTAGTTTATTTAAATCGGATGAGTAGCCTTTTTACAAATTCAACTTGAACAATATTGTTAAAAAATAAAGTTCACAATATGAAAGTAGAAAAAAGTGGTGAATTTACGTCACTGAATAGTCAAATCGTAATTTTACGGTCAACTTTGGGATCACTCGTCGATTTAGGGCAGGCCTAGGGTCAGGGGCGGATCCAGAGCACAATTTGGGGGGGGGGGTGCAGTCACCTTCCAGAACCTGAGATTATAATACATTGGCAGGCAACTGGCACATTGCTTGAAACGTAACCACGAACGGGGTACACCTACAACTTTATTAAAGTACCAAACGTAACATCAAAATTCTGATGTGCTTATTTTTCACGTCTAAGCCTTGGCCACTTTTTTCCCAGCTGACAACCCCCTCGCCCCCCTAAATCTACCCTTGCTCTCCAACTCCACAAGTGGTATGGAGATGCAGCTCGCAGGGGTAACGGTCAACCTCCCTCCTGCTCAGGAAAGGACTTCTTATTTCACGATTGGTCGACAGGTGGTGAGTGTCAACACCAACAACATTAATATTAGTAACATGGATTGTTCATTGCCAAGAGATGAGGCATCACTGCCCTCTTCTTTACCTTCTGCTGCAAGGGAGAGGCGTTCGAGTACTCAAACGCCTCCCTCAGCATGCAGTCCCCCCCCCCACGCCTTCCCACCGAAGAAGGAAGGGCACACGTGCCCGTCACAGTACAAACACTGCTAACAGACCCTCATCACCCTCAATATGATCAACTTTGTCAAATATAAAACAAGGAATTTTCTACAAGACCACGATTTTCAGCAGAACTCCATTGTAATTGAATCGACGGGAAACACTTCTCTTCCCTTTAAATAACGTTCCAGATAACACCAATTCGATTTAAATATCACGAAACTATTACTTACTATGACATACTAAGTATCAGGTCATCCCATAAGTAATGTCGTTTTTTAGATCGGAATTTGAAGGACAAAAAAAAAAAAAAAAATCTTTTTAATCTAGTATATATTTTCCATCGGAATCAGTGACACTCTGCCAACGTCCTACAAGCTTTTCAATGCCATGTTTATAAAATTCAGCCGGTTTTGAGGCAAAAAAACGTACAAAGACTGGTGTGCAGGTCATCTAAAGAAGTATACTGTTTCTCGTCAAGATAGTTTTGCAGACTCCTGAAGAGACGATAATCTGAAGGCGCAAAGTCTGAAGAATATGGAGGATGTGGAAGTTTTTCCCACCCAAGCTCCCCAATTTTTGCAGAAGTGATCCGAGCGGTATGAGGACGTGCGTTGTCGTGGTGGAACACGATTTCTTTCCGATTAACCAAAGGAGGTCTCTTTTCTTTTAGTGTAGTGTTCAATCGATCCAGTTGTTGACAGTAGACTTGAGCGGTGATTGTTTGGTTGTGTGGTAAGGTTTCAAAGTGTATTACACCACTTTTATCCCACCAAACACTAAGCAACACCTTCCGAGGGTGAAGATTTGGTTTTGACTGTGGTGTCGCTGGTTCTCCGGCACAAACCCACTGTCGACGGCGCTTAACATTCTGGTACAATATCCACTTTTCATCACCAGTCACTAAACGGTGCAAAAACGGATCTTGGAGTTCACGGGAATGAAGAGCTGCGCTAATGTTTACCCGCACCCTCAGATTGTCGACCGACAATTCATGTGGCACCCATTTTCCTAACTTAGGCACTTTCCCGAGTTGTTGCAAATGTCGATGGATAGTGGACGGGGATGAATTGAGTTTCTGGGCCAATTCTTCGACAGTTGTTGAACAGTCTTCTTTAAGTGCGGCTAACAGCGGGTCATCATCAAACTCAGCAGGGCATCCAGAGCGTGCTGCATCTGTCAAACAGCAGTCACCATTTCTAAACTTTTGAAACCATCTTTGACATTTCCTCACATGCAGAATATCGTTGCCATAAACGTCCTAAATGTTTCGCGTTGCTTCAGTAGCACTATTCCTTTTTTTGAACTCGTAAAGCATTATATGCCTGATATGCTCTTCTGATACCGCCATGTTTATGAGGGGTTCACATAAAGCAAAACACACGTCTTCACTGGTCAAGGTCTGTAAAGTATGTAGCGAAACACGATAGATCTCCTCTTAGATATAACTTTCGGAAAATTTATGCTTAAACCGAGTAGGACTAGTTTAAACTTAATCCATCGTAAAAAACGACATTACTTATGGGATGACCTGATATATACGCGGAGTCACTGTTAGTTCATGAACATAATGATATACTGTATAACTTTCCCGCAATAACAGTAAAAACACCCTACTATTTAATGGAAGATTTGCAGCCTAATCGAAACGCATCCACTCCTGGTGAGCCCATGAAAAATCACACACACACACACACAGTATATATATATATATATATATATATATATATACACACACCCCGTTGGAAGCTAAAAGTAACCACAATCCAACAGTATTCCTACCTGGCACAGGAGACATTGTGTAATGTGTAAGTCCCTGGGCTTATTGCGGTTTTCTAAATAAAAATTTATATACACACTATGTTATCGTTTTTGGATATAAAGTTATATAAAATCGTTTCAATGATCACTAATAATTCCAGTTCCATTTATTCTGTTCTTTATTTCTAATTAAAAATTAGAACACAATTTCTCTTTCCTTTATGATAAGAATCTGAAGTTTTAACCGTCAATACAAGTTTCGCGTAATTTTTTTCTACATATTTTTTTACATAATACAAAAGTTTCGGAATGAAATGCCTCTCTTTTCACGGCGAACGATTTCATTCATCTATAATTCTGTTACAAGTCATGCGAATATTACATGAAAAAAACCGTATGTAAATGAACTTGGATGGAATTTCATTTTGTAGAATAACAATGCTGTACTTATTTTCTGCGAGAGATTTTATCCTTTCGTTATAAGTTGATGGAAATGCAAAGAAGCACAAATTCGATAGAGATGTAATTTATGGTGCAATTTGTTACGGTTTTATGCATACAATATAAGTTTATTTGAGCCACAGGGCTTGTTGCTCGAGGCTAAGATTATAGAAAAGCGGAATTCTTCCATGTCACTGGTTAAATAAAACACTTTTGACTCTCGCGCATGCGTTTGGAGATAGTTTAGTGCGTGGGTTCTCCTACTTTTTGCCATGGGTAGTAGGGTGTGTTTATGGTATATGGTGAAAAATGCGAAATGAAAATGCAAGGGAGCGGAACCCTTTATTTTGTGAGGATACATGAGAAAACAGAACAGGCAAAATTTCTTTGTAATCCAACAACATTTAGAGGTTGCCCACAGCTGATAGGTATTTTCAATTTATAGGGGAATGGAAATTTTAATTCTGTTTAAATGATAAATTGCATCTCCAATAAGTATTCAGAACAAATATATCGTGTGAGTATATTCACTAAATTCATAATTAACGATTAAAGTACATGACACCTCGAGTGTTGGCGTTCATTTTTTCATCAAAGTGGCTTTGGAGGCTGTCGGCAAGACTTTACGATGTTCTTCGACGATTTGAATCATGAACTGCATCTGCTCTTCGTTCCGAGTCCTTCCAGCCTTCGTGAATTCTTGAATCAATGCTATGCCTCGCTCTGCTGCATCATTCACTACATTTAAGGAATCCACGCTGATCTTTGCTGAACCAAAGCTGGTGTTGTTTTCCCAGTTTGATGGATCCTCTTGCAGGAAATCGACCGGAAGATCTAGAAGGGTGAACAGATTGTACGTATTGGAAGAGCAAAAGTCTGCCAGGGTCTTTCCTCTTGGATCTGGAATCCAGACTCGTCGGGGGGGAGCTTCTGACCCTTCAACGGAATTCATATTCTCTACCATTTTCCGCTTCTCATCATCATCGACTGCAGGATCGAATAGTGCAAGGCCCACGTTTACCTCATTGAGTTACCAGAGATGCCGATTAAAACTCTTGTACCCAGCGGCGTTGGTGTTTTGCAACTTTTGAAGGAGGGCTAAGTCGCTTCGTGGAGCGCTTGCTGCTTCTCTTGCTGAAAACCACGGAAGGACGTAATCTTGAGCAACGAAGAGACAGAAGTCCCGCAACCCAGAAATCAGGCGGTCACTGCTACTTGCTCCACGAGATGTTGAAGGACATTGGTTCATGTGCATCGTGAACTGGTATCTGAACATCCAAATCTTGAAAGAGTAAATTCCACGAGCCATCCACCGTGCTCGGTGCAAAGCCCCTGGAGCCATGAACACAGGACTCCGACGTCCGTGAGGTACTCCTCCCAAGAAAATGACTACAAGTTCAAGAAGCTCTTTGTAGTCATCTCTGGGATGCTACACTTTCAGAAGGTCATTTGCTTCATGAATCATCTTCTCGGCCCAGGGACTGATCACTGCAGCCATGTCCTCTTCGTCCGCGGCAGTGGAGTATTCATTCAATTTCAGTTGCGGCCAAACATTACGGAAGCTCTGGAAATCGTAATCTCAGGTCCCTTTGGAAAGGTCTCCAACAAGGAAAGAAAACTCTGCTTCAAGCAGCAGTTCCAGCACGTGATGTCGACACGCAAAGTAAATCATTTCACGCCCGAGAGCCTGCTCTACTCGCACACACACTCCTCCATGGATGCCGGTGTTGGTGGCTGTCGTGTCAAAGCAAAGAGCTTTGATCTTCTGGCCAAGATCCCAGTTTTCGATGGTTTCGATGATGACGATTGCTGTCCTTTCTGCTTTGGAGTCTGGGAGTTTGGGGATGGCTAGAATCTTGCTCATCCCATCCCCGGTAACTAAGATGGCTAAACGGTCGATTTTGTCTCTTCCCATTAAGTCTGCCATAAGTTTTCCATCCCAGTGAAGAACAAGAGGGCATTCAGGCTTGTAGGAAGCTCTCACCTCTGCTTCGTGGGCTGATCTGTACCTGGATCTGCTGGCCCGAATAGCACTTGAACTGAGGCACATCTCACTTATGTCCTGACCCATTTGCATGCCAAAGGGGATGAGAACACGAGCAGCTGCCCTGTCGCTCATCCGCGTGCGGTCCAATGCCGCAGCGACCTCCGAACTGATTGCCGTCGTCCCACGGCGATGTTTTGGAGCCGACGATGTAACTGGCTTTCTTTCGGGACTTGTTTCCTCACTTGATGACGCTGACGATGAGGTTTCCATAACAACGGTAGCAGAGATTTCTTCCATTTCCTGCACATGCCTGTCTTTCCGCTTCAATTCCTGAGCAGTTCTTTCTTGGGCCCTTGCGACTTTTTGGCAATCTTCTTGTCGACATTTCCAATCCTTCCTCTCCGACCCTCCTCCCTTTGAGCAAGTAGGAAGTCCTTGTCCTCCTGAATTTTGATAAGATTTAGGGCATTTTGGTGACCAATGTCGAAAAGGTTGTTCAAGCTTGACCTGAACGCAGCCTGGTTGTCCAAATTGGTCTTCGTTTTCCGAAATTCTCTTCTTCAAACCCTGCCATTCGTCATGCAATTTCCGGACGTGCTTCTTGACGTCGTGCGGATGTTTCGTCGGTAAACCTTCTGTCACCCAGATTTCAATGATGGCTTGTGATGTCGAGGACACACTCTTAGCTAAGGATTTCTTCTCTTCATTGTGGAGATGAAAAGGTACTTCAATACATCACCTCTTGAAGGTAATTGCTGACCGGCAATAGTAGGACTTGATGACCCCACAAGCCAGATTGATTTCTTCGATCTTGTACATGCCGCCATCGTTCACCAGTTATCTGTGAATAAGACAAAACAGTGAAATTGGTAAGTTAATTTAACCCATTCATGGATAAAGTACCTCAGGAAAATGTGTAGAAATAAGCCACCCTCTTTGTAACCGTAATCTGTGTTCAAACAATGATTGGCTGATAACCCATGAACACAATATGTATTAAAATGATGATAATTTTGCGAAATCACGCATACATAACCATTTACAGTATATCCAATCCATATATAAATTTAAAATAATCTACGGTACACTACACTATTTCACTCAGACGATGCGAAAAAAGATGATTGCAATACGCTGAAGCAGAGAGCGTCCAAAATTTTATACGCATAAAAATTAAACCTTATAACTATTTTTGGAAACAAAAATATTGCCGGTAAAACAAGTCATTATACTTACAAACAATTCATAATACCATCCATTACAGTGCTAAGTAAAAAAAACGTTTGAAATATATGAATTATTTAAATAACACTTACCGTTATGAGAACTGTGATGCTTCTTGGTCACCATTACGTAAATGCATGAAAGACGTGAGTAATTAAGAGAAAAAGATTTAGAATTAAAGAAAATTCATTTGTTGGTATACTGAAGTAAAGAAATATGGATTATCAGAACGCAATTGACAAATGCAATTTCTAATTTTGGGGACGCTGTGTATCAATGGGTTAATAAACACTAGAAGTGACTTAAAAAGGGCGCATAAATAAATGAGCATATGGGTAAAACTTTGGGGTCTTTGGGCAACCTCTAAATATTTGATGATTTTCCAGAAAAATCATGTGCTTTATTTGCTCCCGGAACCTCATCATTTGCGGGGTTCCGTGACCCGAAATTCATACTTTCAGTTTTTAAAAGCACCCTAATGGGTAGGCTACCACCTGAAAATATTTAATGTATTTAGCGTCATACCTTCATGCTTCTAAGTTCTTAAGATATAGTGTCTATACCTAAAATATAGTTCCTAACCTTGGGCGTACCGTACCACAAGTGAAACGCTTACGTACCAACAGCAGTATGCGTACGCTTTGAGGGTTGCTGATCTATAGGGTGGGCAAAAGTTTGGGCACCCCTTCTAAACTAAAAATTAAATATGTAAATATCTTGGGGGGGGGGAGGGGCCCAGACTTCATGCCCACCTGTAGAATAGGTTATAGTATCCCACTAATAAAAAAAGGCTAGTGTTGAAAGCTCTAGATTAAGTCGCTGATGTGAAACGGTACAATCGAAATTAAAATAAGGAGATCCAAGCCAACGTAACTCATATCCGCATACTGTTAATCAGTAGATAAGCGGGTAGATAGGTGAAAAGGTAAATAGTCTTGATGCGAAGACGGATGAAAAATTAGCGTTTTTTATACATGTTATAATCTAAATGACATCGCGATTCTTTTTACTTTCAAATTCTTTAGCTTTATGCGCACACAGCTAGCAGTTGAAAACCGATTCATTAAGAGATAACAGAATCTTACATTACGAAACTATTTCAACTTTGTCGTTATAAAATAAGCAGTAAAAAAATTATCGTACGCACACCCCTTAGGGACAGCCACTAAAATCTCCTAGACAACATATTTAATCCACACACATCCACAAACTGCTTACGGGGATTAACATATGACTAAAAATAATTACCTAATGGAGTAACTTGCGAAGCAGAGGAAACCAAACCACGGCTTAGAATAATCCGGAAAAACCATCAGAGTTTACTTTACATCAAACATTTGAATAATATCAAATAAATGGTATAATGTTGCGCCCTGGAGGCGCTGAAATTTGTAATGTAAATTTAAATTCTTGCATAATTTACAACAAACGAAGGTACAGTGCAAGAGAACATACGTACATCAGAGAAAACTGAAATGTCGACATTCACTAATTGGAGTAACATATCAAGTAATACAAAAAATAAATCACTCTTCTTCATTTGAGTATTTCAAACTGTGAGGAATTTTATAATACAAGTTTAGTTGAAATCACACCACCTATATATAACTTTTAATTTATACTTGTGATGATTTAGAATTGCGCGTGTCTGTAAATGTTTCTATTTATTAGATAGTACAGGGTGTCCCGTAAGTCTGGACCCATAGGGAAAAATAATAAAATTACAAAATAGTCCAAAAATTTATTACATAATCTGTTCAAAGTGTCCGCCGTTGTGTCGCACACATAGTTGAAGACGCAATCTCCACTGCGACAGCACTTTCTGAATCACAGTCGCAGAAATTTCTTGACACGCCTCCACAATGCGTGCTTTAAGGTGGAAAATGTTCTGAAGTTTGACCTCGTACACTTTGGCTTTCAAGTGGCCCCACAAATAAAAATCATAATAAAAAATAATTAAAAAATAATAATAATAAAATAATAACAATAACATAATAAAAAAATATATTATAAATCCCTATGGGTCCAGACTTACGGGACACCCTGTATTTTAATAACCATATCATGAATTTCTGTTTAGCGACCTTATCGATCCATTTCTGCGATACGTTTTGTTCGATATACAGAAAAATTGCGTAATTAGTGCAAATATCTCCCAATGTAGATATTTCGATAAGAGATTCGATGCTATAACTTGAATTATACCAAGTAGCAGAATGAATTAAAACGCCATTTTACAACAATGAATTTGATTTTGGCTCTTCTTCTTCTATAGGAGAGGCGCTTCAGCAATCATAAAATGGAATGACGTCAACTGTGACGCACCACCACGTACAAATATAACAAAACTTTCAACAAATGGAGAAACCCATTAAATAATTGAATTTATATAACTATGAAGTCATTAAGTTCATAAATACTGAAGTAAAATATATAAAAAGAAATCACTCGCAGTCCTTTTCATTTACGAAAATTGCCTCATTTGGCACTGCCTGAATGACATCGAACTTCATGCAGTGCCAGTCAGCCATTTAGATATTCTTTGACACAAAGGAGTCTTATATCAGCTTCCGTCGTGTGCGATTTAAATTTGATGAACGAATGTCGATCAGAACCTATACGCACACATTTGTAATGAATATGGAATTTGAGAAAAAACTGGGTTTCTTTGAAGCAAATTGCTCTCTGATTTTTCTTTGAAATTTCATTTATATCGGTCAAATACATTAGAGGAAATTAAAAAAAAAAAAAAAGCTTTTATGTTCAAAGTCAAACAAGCTTTTCAATTATTTTTATTTCATTTATATTCCCATTCCACTGTGCTGTATTTGAACTCTCTTTTCAATGCACCTGCCAGTTCTTTTAATGTAGTGTGTGTGTGTGTGTGTGTGTGTGTGTGTGTGTGTGTGTGTGTGTGTGTGTGTGTGTGTGTGTGTGTGACATTTATAAAATGTTAAGTTACAGTTTACTGCTTCATAACTTGGTCTATGCCGATGATATAGTATTAATAAGTCCTTCGGTTAAAGGTGTGGATCATCGTGCATAAATCTGGGAATCCTATTCACAGAACCATAACATTAATTTTAATGTTACTAAAATTAAGGTTATGCAATTCCATCCTAAAAGTTCAAACCAAACATCTAATATTTTCGAAATTAAAGACGAACCAATAGAGCAAGAACAAGAATTTAGGTATCCGAGTCAAATTATCACCAGCTCCTTGAGTGACGACTCAGACATAAGGAAACAACCTCGAATTTATTGAGACAAAGCGACGCGAGCGACAGAGTTGCGAGATGTCGTGGCAACACAATCGCAGTAGCTGTTGCAAACTACATGAACTCCGACAAGTTGCTGCGTTTTCTTGTTTTTAGTGCCACGTGACAGTGACGCAATAACAAAGTCGCTGGTGTAGCTTACTGCACTTGGAACAATACAACGCAACCTGATGCAACAGAGAATAATTGTTGCAGCGACTGTCTGCCGTGTAGCTTGCCCCATGGGAAACAAAACTACCTATTATTCACGATTTGTCGTTACAACTTCGTCGCGGCGACAAGTCGCTCGTGTTGCCTCGGTCTTACGTGTACTGTATTACTGTTATTTCTTTTTTAGTCCTCGGTGATTTTTCCTTTTTTATTATTTAATAAATTATTATTTAATAACTAGTTGTATCGTTAATACTAGTTGAATTTTGTACTTTTTTATGGAATTTGTCTCCCGCCTATAAAATTTATCATTGTCATTTTCATGAAACATAAATAAGCAATTTACAGCTACAAAGCATATGAAATCCTAATAATTAAGAATACATTTTGCATTCATGACGTGCCATTCCAACATAAATAAATGTTTAATACATAAACTAATAATATATATAGATTCTGATAAAGAAACTGGGCGTTGACCCGTCACTCGTATTCATTAACTGTCTTATAATAATCCGTTTACATTTTTTCTAATGCTTCGAAGACACGAATGGATAAAAATTTATTGTATTATTGGGAATAAATATTTCTAACGAGATCCTGTTGAAGAGACGTTCATATCATATAAAATTATTATACGATTCCCTTTTTCATAATACTAACATATTTTGTGTGTGTGTGTGTGTGTGTGTGTGTGTGTGTGTGTGTTTATGGTATTTGTGAAGTCAGTTAAAATGCTGACTCATTTCTGGATGGTTTTATAGATACATTTGCGGAAAAAATCCCAAAAGAAATAAAATTTCAAAAAAGCCCCAAAAATTACCCTTTTTTAAAGACTTTTTTGCGTCCAACTTTTTTTCACAATTCGTAGACAAATTTTGTTATTTGTTGAAAATAAATCAGACTAATGTAAATTAGTAAAAAGAAAAAAAAAAGGTTCCTTGTTGGGGTTCATTATTTGGAAAAGGGGAAACGAAATTGGTGAAAAATCGAAAAAAGAAGAGAGAATTTTTTCGTTATAAAATTATATTGTGTAGATCCGTTTAAATAAAGATTGGAGTCTCGCTGGAATAATCGTGGGCATCTCTCAGAGCGGAGGAAAGCTCAAAGGCCTACAATAAGATGAACGAGCGGCCATTTATTCATTCCGCATAAATTCGAGAGAGAAGATATAGAGTTATTTAAGAAAACCTTATTATAACCGCCAGCTTATAAGATATACTTATAATATAGACAGTGATAAACTTAGATATAAATATTCTACATTCGGCGTTCTACATTATTGCCAATTACCGTTCACAATTTCTATAAAGTGGAATTAGTTGAACATTAATACTAAAAACGTTCGAGATGAACGCGAGTATAATCGCTTATACAATTTACTTTTCGAAGTAAACATTATTCTCCAACTAAGGAAAGTAAAAGCTGCTTCTTTCGTGGAAAAGTCTATAACTAAAGAGATGCAATTCGTGTTAGCGAATCGAAGAAAGAAACAAAATGGAATTCAACATCTGTTGAATTCGTAAAAGAAAATGTAACGACACTTTCCTTTCTTTTTTTGTTTTTTTTTTGTTTTTTTTTTGTGCAGCAGAGAAAGATATATGCAAATATTATGAATTAAAATGTCCATTTTTCTCGGACGGATGTACAACTAAAAACAAATCTGAAATTTTGAGACTGAGGATGTAATTGAAACTAACATTACAGTTTCGTCCTTTTATATATTAATTCAGTTTTAGTGTATTCTTACATAACCTTTGCGGTACATAGTTTAAAAGCATTAGAAAAGCATACATTTCTCTAAACATCTGCTCATATATATATATATATATATATATATATATATATATATACACACAAGGTAAGTAAAAAAAAAGTGACCCTCTTAGAGGCAACGGGTCACTCGCAAGTGGATTTCATTTTCCCAGAAGAGTTCTTTGTTCCATGCACGGTCTGTGTGTATATATATATATATATATATATATATTATATATATATATATATATATGAGCATAATTCTAATATATATATATATATATGAGCATAATTCTATAATTTATTATATATTTAGCTTCTATAAACCCAAATACTAAGTGAAAGATTTGTTTATTATTGTTAAACATTTAATACATAATTATAATATATGTATTAAATATTATATTTCTCAAATTATGATTAAAGAAAACTCTTTGTGAGGTAACTGGGTCATTCCACGGCGACTCGCAACATTTGGAGCAGTTTTTAGCAAAAAATAATGTAAGTATGGGAGTTAGGACGTTCGCAACACGGAATGTTGTTATTATTATTAGGTAATTATAATTATTCGTTTTAGTGCTCCCTCTCCTTTCTGGACCAAAACACGTTTTTCTGAAATTCTGGTGTTTTTTGGTGTGATTTGTTCAAATCTGAACTTCGTTTCTTTGGGAAATGAGCCGTTTTTGAGAAATTTTCAATTTTAAAATTTCTCAAAAACGCTCATATTCCAAAGAAATGAAGGCTAAATTTAAACAAAAAATACCAAAAACACCAGAAAAATGTGTTTTACCTAACCTAACCTAGCTGGTTATCGCCGTCCAGATTTTTTTTTTTTTTCGTAAAAAATAATTATTACATTTCCTTGATTTTTATCAGTGTCCCCGAGGTTTCAAGGTGTCATGAATACGAATTTATATGTTAAATTGTCATAGAATGTATCCTCCTATCGAAAACGAAGGGAGCATTAAAACGAATATTAACATTATTATTATCATCATCATTTTTATTAATTAATTAATTAATTATATACATACATACATACATACATACACACATATATATATATATATATAGTTATAAAAACCGACGCAATGATTCAATTTCATTCAACCATAAGTTGACCAAAACAACATTTTTGAGAGAGACTACATCTAATGTGTCATAGCATCAATTTCAATCTAAAAATTTATTTCTTTAGCAATAACATACCAACTGTTAAATTTAAATTATTCTACCCATGTCGAATGAAAGCAAGGACCTAAATAAGATAATGTTGGTGATATTTGATATAAAGAATCATTAATAATAATTTAAAATATTTGTGTGACTGAATTTATAAGTACTAGCTAAAGTGGGCCCTACGGGCCCACTTTAGCTACACCTGCGGTGCTGGGGCCTTCGGCCTCAGTAGAGGGGGGGGCGCAGGTCTCCCAATTACTAAGAAGTCAATTATTCACTCAATAAAACTATAGAAAAGAAAGCAGCAATGAAAATCTTAAGCTTCCCAAATCTTGATACAATGGGTTCGGATGTGAAGTTCAAGATTTTCATTGCTGCGTTCTTTTCTATAGTTTTATTGACCGAATAATTGAAAAGAACGCAGCAATGAAAATCTTAACTCACTACAGTAAAAAGTTGAAACAAAGCAAAGCGCATTTATTTCTATGTTCAGAATCTCTTAATAGTAAATGCATGGTGTCTACGGGGCTCCAATAAACCTTAGCCCCCCGGCCCATGGCCTAAACCATTAGAGGTACAGTAAAACTAAACATACCTTACAAAAGAAAATTTAATCTTGCATTTAATGAGAAACAATTAAAACTTGGTGTTCCCACCATTGGCTTCCAAGACAGCCTGAATTCGCTTTGGGTAGCTTGCCAAAAGTGACGTGAATAGATCTTGATCGTTACGCAAATTTGCTAAAACAGTTTCAATGTGTTGCTTCATTGTATCCTTCGAAAATCGATTTGCTGCAGGTTCTTGAAACAAGAGACATTCAACCTTGTCCTTTATAACTGATCCAATGTGTTCACAGACGTTCAGGACAGGAGAATTTCCTGGCCATTCTTCATTTCCAAAGAAATCGATTTCATGGTTCCGCAACAACTGTTGAGTGGCTAATGCTTTAAAGCAGGGGGCCTTATCGTGCAGAAGTGTGACCTGATCGACATCCATAACATTGTTTGAGTTTCTTAGAAAAGGAATGACATGCTGGGATAGAATAATATCACGAAAATACTGTCCATCCCAACTCTAACAATTTGGCTTCAGCACCCACATGAGCTTCTTTGCAGTGAACAAAACAAACACACCAACACAGTCTAGACTTTTTAATAATTCGCGATAATGTTCATTGTCATCGATTTCATCTGGTGTTGTGGCCCACACTCGATCATTTTGGTAGTTAGGCCGACGTGTTACGTAAACAAAAAATTCATCGGAGACAGCTAAATGCATGAAATCATCCACATCCCAATCTTCAAGATAATGGGCAAACCACATTCTGTCATCGATGTTAAGTTGAGTTTTTCTTGGCTTTGGAAGTTCATGCCAAGGCTTTAAACCTTGCCTATGACGGTACAGTCGAATGATCTCACCACTAACGATCTTTCCTCTCAACGCTTCGATCTCTCTAGAAAGTTTAGCATAGCTGTTTTTCCGCTTACGCGTACCGCTTTCAATGATGTCCTTTGTTTCCTGAGAGTGGGGCAAATTTGGGCGCCCAGATTTGGTTGTATCCATTTCACATTCATCCAAAGTTTTATTCCAATTTCTTTTGACGAAGTCCTCACTTCTTCGCAACTTTTTGGCAACCCATGAACGTGTTATAAAGGTGGCTTCAGCATCACGAGCTTCCCGAAATGTTATTGCTCGTATGCGATCTAGCACACGTTGCTTCTCCGAATCACCAATTAATTGAGAAGCCATTATATTATCACTTTATCAGCTAGAGTAATTTTAATACCTGCAATAAATAAAGAATTTTATATATTTTTATAATTACTAAAAGCTATTTCGATATAAGTAAACATGTAAGCTGCAAATGGGGGGAGGGGCTAAGGTTTTTTTGGAACCCCTTACAGACGGACAGGACTGCCTTTTTATAGTATAGAGTATTGGCAATGAGCTGAGGGTTAAGGTCAAGTGAATTATTTTTCTTGGTGTGGATACAAACTGAAGTATCATAGTTTGAATACTGTGACCAAAATTCTTTGAGAAGATGCCTATAATTATCATCATCTTATGCAGTGTTTAATTAATCCCAAACAGATACCCGTAAATATACAACTTACAAGTTATAAATAAAATCATTCATAATTTTCTGCATTCACGAGGCCTATATCTTGACATATACCCTAAAAGTGAACCATTCGAGTAAAATTAGCAGACGAACGTGGAACTATGCTATGAAAGAGAATGGAATTCACGTTGTATCAAATTCTCAAAGACTGCGTGGTACCTGAACAGTCTAGTTACCTTTCAAATGTTCCGTGCGATGAGTCTTCATTTCACGGAGGTATACATTTTTATAATCTTAATTTAAAGTTGTTTTATTACCTGATACAAGCTATGACATCACATCAGCAGCGAAACCAATAGTGCATGTTTCCCATTACTTTATAGTTATAACTGGGAGGCAAAATATAAACATTTCTGTACGATACAAACTGTGAATGAAATGACTATTTTTTTCACCTTTGTTGATTCTCTGCATATTTTCTAAAACTACCTCCAAAAATACTTTAACTTTTCAAACTGGTACGTCCCATGAAATAAAGGAGGAATACTACTTCTACTCCTACTAGTAGTAATAATAATAGTAATAATAAAATAATAAATAAATAATAATAATAATATGCATTTTCTTTCACGCAAGTTTATTCTCAAAGAGCTATAGAATATCCTCTTGGTAATACGCACAATAGCGAACGAAGATTATTAGTATCTACATAACTATTTATAACAGCTGTTTAACCTCACTCTCAGCGGGGTGGAGGGGGAGGAAGGTAGAGAGAAAGAGACCCACAAACGCAGCAAAGGCGAACAATTCTAAAATTTAGAAAACAAATAAGGAGGGCATTATGCTTTCTGCATTATAATACGCTGCACGAAAATCCGCATAGCTGCTCTTTATTTATAGCATAAGAATACTCGGATATTCCCTTAAAACCTTCTCCACTGTTTTTAGCATACCGATGAGCTTAAGAAAACGTTTTTCCTTTCTTACGTATATATTTTATATATATATATATATATATATATTAGTTGTGTATTGGTTTTTAATAAGAAATTTACTAAACTGGTTAAACTGTATGAAATTAAGATAAGTAAAATTAAATTGTTTGAAATATAAAATACTTGTTAGTAGCATGGAACGAGCGAAATTCGAAATGCGTTGAGGGCCGGAGGCATATAATATCTCAGGCATGGTGAGATATAAGAAAGCGTTTTGTTTGGTTAAGATGTAATTGAGATTTGAAGTTAACTAGAGGCTCTCTTCACGATCTAAATGTTAAATTATAAGTTCGCGTTCGCTTTTCCCCGTCATGCTCATTGTCTTAATTAAATATAAACCGGTAAATAATGATAAATCGTCGTCATTTTCCAACTCCCTCGCTTTGTTCAAAAAATGTCGGCTGCAGGCCCCATGTCAGTTGAGAAGCGGTCGCGCTACCCGTTTATAAAATACAGAAATCACGGTAAAATAAGTATTACGAGAGAAAATAGCGCAGAGAAAAATAATTAGAATGCAATTTCACAATAAATATATATATATATATATATATGGGATTGACCTCAGAATGTCCTCTGAGGTTTTTTTCATGATACACACAGGCCGTGCATGGACCAAGGAACTTTTCTGGGAAAATTAAATCCACTATAGTCCGAATAAATAATGGTAAATGACAAACACTATAGTTTTTTTCTTTTTCATGATGTTAGCCCGACGTGTATCATATATATATATGCGCCTCGGTGTTGTAGTGGTTAGCATCGCTACGTCTCCACCAGCCCAAGGTTCGATTTCTGGCAACAACAGGCGGCACACAGCTCACTCACCTGTTCATCCTTCCATACGAAAAAAATTTGGTCATACATAAATGGGCACCTTGGGTTGCCTAGTGGTTAATACACTGGGATGCTGATCAGAAGGTCGTGAGATCGAGTCTAGGCGAGGACTTTGTATTTTCTGACTACACTACGTAGTGGATCGTGGTCCAAATGGCTCGGATTACCCGTTAAGCTGTCAGTCTAAGATGGGGCAACAAGCGTGACCTTCGTCAGAATGAACAATTCAGAAAGAAGTAAAGCCGAGTTTACCAAGAGATATATATATATATATATATATATATATAGAGAGAGAGAGAGAGAGAGAGAGAGAGAGAGAGAGAGAGAGAGCGAGCGAGACTATATATACAGGGTGTACCAAAATGGTGTCCAACTTTTAATCTGAATATTAAATTTTTATTTTGGGGTTGATTCTCTTCATTTTTAAATAAAATAAAATAGGAGTCAATGTTTTGTTTCCGTCAACAAAAAAGTTAATTCCCACGAAGAACGGGGTGGAAACTCAACAGTTCATGACGTGCTCGAGCCAAGCTTCCCAGCTCTGGCTAACATTAAAGTTCTCAAACACACTAAGAATTTTGCTGGGATGCGTCTTACCTCCTTTCTAACGTTGATCTTCAGCTGGTTCAGTGTCTGAGGAGTGTTCTCGTAGAACTTCTCTCTGAGACACCCCAAGACAAAGTCAGGGGTGACAAATCAAGGGAGTTTGGAGGCCATGGATTGTCAGTAAGTACATCGCGAGATCAGTCGGGCTCTTGGGAAGTGTTGTCTCAGGAATTCCAAAGCAACGTTTAATGCGTGAGAGGAGCAAACCATCTTGCTGAAAGATGACTGTATTCATGTTCACACCTCGCTTCCTTCTCAGTGCCGAAAAAAATACCCTTCTCAACATGTGCACGTATATTTCTGTGTTGACAGTGACATTTGTCCTGCTTCATGGCCTAATGATACCATTACGTCTGATGGCACACCAAACTGTCACTTTCTCAGCGAAAATGGTGCGACTTTGGGCAGTCTAGCAACCACATGAACATGCGGTTGCTAGACTGCCAAAAATCGTATGTTCTGCTTGTTGGTATGCCCACTAAAATAAAAGCGAGTCTCATCACTAAAGAAGACATTGTCCTGAAACTCCCGTTCATTTTTAATCCGCTGGGCAATACTAACACAAAGTTCACGCCTTTCTCTCTTTGTCAGTTTGACGTTGCGACATTTGTATCTTGTCTGGATACATTTACAGATCTTGTTGTATAATTCTACAGATCTTGTATAATTCTTCTCGCAGTAGTATGTGATGTTCCCACATACTAACAAAGCCTGCGTGTTGACTTAATTGGTGAGGTTTGCAATTCTTGTCTTACAGCCTGGATCCTGTCAGGTGTTCTTGCAGTAGATTTCCGTCTACTGTGGCCTCTTGTCTAGTCATTAATACTCCTCGTATGTTTGAACTTTACAATACGTTTGATGGTTTTGTAACTGGGAATTCTTGTGTTTGGAAAGACCCTACGAAATTGTCTTTGTGTTGCAACATGCGACTTCGTGGCAAACTATGCCTCTACAATCAATGTCCGTTATAGGGCAGAAAAACTGGCCGACATGGTCAGGTTAACAATCTTCTTCGTATCAACTGAAAATAGATAACATTAATTAGTTTCAAAATGGCAGCTATTTTAAAAGTTGTACTTCATTTTGACAATTGGTACTGCATTTCACACACAGTCATGCGCTGTCATCTGATTCTACAAATATAGGGTTTAGGCCATTTTCTTCTGATAAATACACTCCTCTAATCAGCGTTTGTAATGCTGTCAGAGAGCCTAAGTGAGGAACAATCATTAATCGCGAGTGTCTGTAGATCAGTGGGTAACGCCGTTTCCCTGTAAGCCAAACGAAGACACTGAGATCGGGAGTTCGGCTCCCGATGATGCTGGCAATACTAATACAGAAGTTAGCGCATTAGTTGGCTTGATCACTGTACCAGTTCCTGGTCCTCCTAACTGATTATTATTTTTATTATTAACAAAGAGAAATTGCACGAAAAGAGCAAAGACTGGATGGCGCTAATTTGTGACGATGATCACGATTCATCGTCTCGTGGAAAAATCAGGGGCTGAGTTTTAAAAAATTAACAAGTGGTACGGCCGCAGATTCACGCGTAGCAGCGTCGCAGACCGATAGACCTAAGGTGCGGGAAGTGTGTTGACGAGAGTGCGGTGGAGGGGGGGGGGAGTCCCCCTTCCACAAGATGTTAACAACCGGAACGATTTATTAAAAAAAAATTAACAACTAGTACGTATCGCCCTCAACTCAAGCCCTGGGAAAAATCATCTTGGTTACCCAAAAAAAACAAAATTGTTACTTTCAAGATTGTTGAGTTCTTAGAATTATTTATCTTCGCAATATTATTGCGAATTATCTTCTTCAGACCTTCGACACGATAACAAAATACAAATAAAAAAAAACATGAAAGAAAAATTGTTTTTCGTATAGAAATTTCTCCTCCAAAATAAAAATAAATATAAAAAACTTGAAACGAATTTTCTCGCATACATTGAAAATTTTCTTATTCAATGTGCTTCCGGTCGAGGTCCCAGAAGACGGGAATAGCCATTTATTTCGCAAACTAACTTCGACGTTACTTGAACATCAGTGTTCATGAAACATTTACCTTCTCGAACGGCAATCGACATGATGCCAATACCATCTTCCCAAGCATTTAACTCTCATTCTACGAAAAACGATTTTACATCAAGTAAAATGTTATAATTTTATACACCAGGGAGAAACTCATTTTTTTTCATTGGCTCAAGATAAGATTGTGTGAGAGAAATACATTATTATTATATATGATGAGAGAGAGAGAGAGAGAGAGAGAGAGAGAGAGAGAGAGAGAGAGAGAGAGAGAGAGAGCCTCAAAGACCTTCCGGTCCACTCTCTGGGAGGTTCCTGTTATTAAACAAGTTTAGTTTTCTTTCAACTATTCTTGCAGTAGTAGAAAACGGGATAGAAAAGTAGAAGGTTCTCTCCCCACCCTCCGCTCCCTCCCTGCCTGCCAGAGGCAGGTACGGAAATAGGTTGAAGAAAATACCTTGACCATGAAAAATTAGCCAAGGAAATTTTACAGGAAAGTGGAGAATATATAAAAAAGCTCTATAATTAGCATAGTAGTATGCCCGCAAAATCCATGAGTGCAATGCAATTGCATAATGTTGCAAAAGTGCCACCCCCCCCCCTCGGATGAAACGGTGTCGTGTAGGAACAAGAAAACGTCATTATCAGCTGTGTTCTTCCACATCAGTCGTATATCAATGCATGGTTGTTCATTATTTACGCTCAATGTACAAACAATCGTATATGAGGAGGCGTCACTAATCGTCTCTCTTGTACCTACGTCAGCTGGTATTTTATAACGGTCCTCAGCCCACCTCTCAACTACCACGAAGATTTTATGAATCTCCTCAAGACTTAAATAAATAACGTTACGTTTGCTTGCATGCCTGCAGATCGTTTCAAGCACACAGTTAATGGTGCCGGTTTCTCGCCTGAATACGCGCAATGACTTCGTCACGGAGACGTCGTACGAAGCGTTGAGAATGCTTCTCAAAGGGAGTTCCATCGTATTCGCACGTTCACACGGTTCGATATGACTATGGCGCGTCCACTCGGTGCAAGCTCTGAGATGACTATGAGCCACAGGAGGCAGGGGGGAAGGATCGGTTCGACGGGCGGGGTGAATCATCCTCATGAAATGTGAATGGGTTTGTTCGAACTCGTATGCTCTAGGAGGAGTGAGTCACACCATAATCTAATGAAACGTGTACGGCGCTGACAACATGAATCGTTGTATCCCATTATATTGGGCAGATGTTTTGAGAAATTTTCCGATACAAGAATTAATTTCGGTTTTAATGTTTTATCACTACCACTTCCCCGAATACGCACCGACATTTTCCTTCAGGGTAATTTTCACGAACTAAACACATTTTTTAAATGTTTTATCTCTCCTAAACATCTTCACAAACCGGTGCGCTATTAGAGAGAAACATATGTTCATATTTATCCTTTTTGTTTAACAGGCGATACTCATCTCTAAAATCTGTTAAAAACTCTCACAAATCTTTAGCCACAACCTCACTACAAACCTCATCATGATATATATTAATGTAGTAGTAAACATACTTAAGATTGTCCATGATGACAAGCTTTACATTTTCAGCCGTAGGGTACGAGTAATCGGTATGGTGTAACATGATATAATACCGCTTATCACACCACTCATCCACAAGACTCGCTACCCATAACTTGTTTATCTTCTGACCGTGTTGCTTCTTCTACCACGCGGTATATGTGAGCCTTTATAAAGCTTAGTTCCATAACATACTTCAGTACATTGTCTGTACTGCGAAATCCTACAACCTCCTCGCCAGAATATCCGTAGAGTATTTGAATAGCCTGATCCTTCGCACGACTCAATGCAGCCTTAAAAGAGGCAAAGGAGGCGGGAATAGGGAGTTTTTCAGTATCCACTACATCTACGCACTTAGGAGAATACCACTTCATAAATGTTGAACACGCGATATTAAAAGTAGCCATTACTATTTTCTTCTATGCGAGAGAATACACGTCTGAGCTCAAGGGTATACAGAGGTCAACTGAGCAAACAGGGAAGCCCAGTTTGCGGCATGACTCACGCTGCTGGTCTTACAGTGGGCGGGGCTTAACTTTTTACTGTACACACACACAAAGTGAAACGCTAGTTGCAACATGATTTATTTAATAAACGAAATAATCAGGATGTACATATTTACAAATACGTGCAATAATTAAGTTAGCAATGGACATATCGAAGATTATGGTATCAAAGGGCACGGTGTCATAGGTACCAGGCACCTGGTAGCGTTTCCTGTAGGTGTTACGGCACACTTTTGTACCCCTAAGTTCCTTCACGCCCCCCAGCTTCTGCGCCCGAAAATTGTGGGTGCCTACAGTCAGTTGGGTCGGACGGCCACCCTCATCATCATCTTCCAAGCACACTAACTCCTTCAGCGAATCAAAGTTAACGACCCGCCGATTCGCTTGGTTAAGCGCGATACCCTTAGCCTTCACGATATACTTCGTTTCATCCCCTATCCTCACCCGTACCCAGAGGTTTTTGGCCCCGTTGACACAAACGAGTCAGCGTATGCGTTGTCCCCATACTCATCCTTGATCTCGTCAGTTAGCTCACCGAGGAACTCCCCAATAACAGTCATGTATTCACCCCTCCTCGCTGTGAATATCACGCTATCTGTATCGGCATACAAAACCTGCCGACCAAGAGAATGCAATAGACCCAAAGTTTGATGCGCGCGTAGGCTGTTGTGAAGCTGGCTACAGGAATGTTTGTAACCCGTGAGGTATCTGTGGTCAATTCAGTATTGTTGTACTTTATTATGTAAGTATTACCTACATTCACAATCTCCATGACCTCTTTATCGGGTGCGTTGGCGTAATCCCAGACTTCACTATAGCTTTGCGCCAAATGAACGTTCCCTTTACCGGTATTCTGTGTAAATTTTCCCCAAAGACTGTTTAGGCACAATTTTGCACTAAAGCGCTTGCCAGGATTCTTTACAATGTGGGTACGATCAAGTTGTATACCTTCGTGGTCACGGTAACGCTGAATATAAGATGTTTTTCATCTTCGGTTTCAACCCCTCGCGGATATCCTGACACCTCAACCTTGTCCTTCAAAAACGCGTTTATATATGGTGAAAAGGTTGGGTACTTCTGAAACCTCCACACCTCATGTATCTTCATTATTCTATACCCATGGCGAACGGCTAGGGCCAGCTCAGGGCTTGTGTATACACCTCTGATCTTACGCTGGTGGGGTGTATGGCCACAATCACCATTGTTCTCTTCCGCACACTTCACACACAAGGGAAACATGAGTTTGTGATCTATAACGACGGGTAAGATCGGCATCCATAAATCGCGAGGGGTGAGCACGTCTAAGAAAGAGTCCAAAGTAGCGACCATTCAAATTTCTTGAAAAATCGTTGATAGAGGGTAGGCTAGGTCCCACCAGTTTCTCAGGCGCACCTACGGTAGGGTGTGACAGTTGCCCCAACTTTGTCCTACAATGCTGTTCAAAGTTTTGGTGTTGCATATTGACATAAAAAATACCCACGTGCAATTTTTTGAAGATTCATGCATATTCGAGTGAGCACCAGCAATTTGAAAAATAGCAATTTTGCTTATACGGCATACGCGCCCATATATGAGATTACACAACCATCATAAGGGATATTAACACAAATCATTTGCCTGTCTTAATTAAAAGCTGTTATTACTAACACAAAAAAGTTAATCATTCTTATTCTCTCATGGTACATTAAGGGGTTTTATCATATATTCACAAGGTATTATTTCTCTAGAGCAAGAAACCATGATTTCTGTTCGGAAACAGATGATCGTTTGCGCTGATTAGGAACGCGGAGTTGTCATTTTCAACTACTTGAAGGACTTCTTGAAAGCGCTCCTCATCCCTGGCAACATTAAGAAAGTCATGGCAAAGTTTTACACCACGCTCTGCAGCCTCATTGACGACCTAAAGCTTGTCCACAACCCGTTTCATGTTCAGGTAGTCGTCATGATCCGCCCATTCACTGGCTGGACTGTGGAGAAACTGATAGGGCATGCCTAAAATGGTGAAGAACCGGCTTGAGTCAGGCCCAATTAGGTCCACCAGGGCAGTGCCACTTCTGGGACAGGGGGAAGATATGGCTTTCCATAGCCCCATGATTGAGCCCCACTCTCTTAGTAACTTCAGTGCCTTCATGGCAAAGAAGGGCCCTCCTCATCTCCTCTTTTGTCCTTTCTTGTACTTGGGACGAGAACAAAGCCAGTGGGGCCAACTCCTCAGTTAGGTACCAAGTGTGTCTACCGAGTGCCACACGTGCTTTGTCAACTATTGTGGCGTCATATGGGGCAAATTCAGCCAAGGTTTCGACCAAATTCAAGTCATTCAGTGGTGCACTTGCTGGAACGGGGCAAACAATCCACCATGGGACATAAACAGCGACTGTGAACACAGCAAACCGTTCTAACTTGCTGATTTGACTTTTAGTCACAACCTCAGCTTTGGGAAACTGCTCTTTGATCTGGCCTGACAAAAGAACAATCTTGAGGGTATAGAGCAGTTTAGCCATCCACCTTGCTTTGTGAAGTGCGCCGGGGTAGACCATTGTGAAGTTCACTGGCTCGGATCCTTTAGTTACAAGCAGCAGACAAAGCTCTACCAGCTCCTTGTAGTCGCCACGTGTAAATGGTTGGGCTAGAGATTCACGGAAGAAGTCAGCCATCTCCTGCTGGCGCTCCTCAAACACTCCAGGCATTGCGGGGTAGTAGTATTTATTTTTTTCATTGTACGCCAGTTGAGAGAAATGGTTCTTGAACCTAGAAATGCAATTATTGGGATTATTGTATTTCGTACTAATCTATAATATTGTTTTAGGGTATTAAGATTGATACGATCGATCATTTGCTTGGTGTATATCTTATAAGTCTAATAAAAGAAATTCCACTAAATTTGTTCATTAGATAATAATATTCCTTGTTATTTTGTAAAGCTTATGACTCACCTCTGTAAAACCATTATGTTTGGACTTGAAGAGCCCTCCACTTTCAAGCAATCCCAGCAAACACCTAGGATGACTTCGCCCACATGCCTGCGACAGGCACACCAGAATACGGCACGCTCTAATTCCTTTTGGAGGGAGACGCAAGCAGCTGTTTTTTGTCCTGAAAAAAAAATGTAATTGTAGTTTAAGGCCACCATTTCAGGCACGTGCTTTTTGCAGATTTCTGTTAAATCATTCACTGTATTTTGGTTTTGGTTCACACTCCCAATCGACCAGAAGTTGTTTGGTTGCTGTTGATATCAAGTCTCCTTGAACCAGGCCAGCTTTTTTAGTCAAATGCGGAAGAGGTGGGACTTCAAGAAGCTTTGTGCCATTGACACCAGACACAAGAATGGGCAGGCAGTCATCAGTGCCTTTGGAATCCAGCGTGTCCATAAGTTTACCATCCCAGTGCACCAGTACTTTGTCTGATGGTTGCCATTCATCCATGATTTTTAAACTTATTTCTGACACGATGGAAGCTCGGTATCGGTGGGCCGTCCTTGCATTTAGACTCAGCTTTGATGTATCTCCACCACATGCAGATACAAGGGAGTACACAATTGCACTCAGCTGGGTCGGCGAGATGTTGTTTCGAACACTGCATGAAACAAGTTCTGCCGACTTCAGAATATCATGGGGCACAAAAATTGAAACTCCCTCTTTCACTGTTCTCCGATGTTTTCTCTGGTTCAGCAGTGCTGGCCTCATCAATGTCATCGTCCTCATCAGAGCTAATAGGTGAATCAATATCAGCCTGTACATTCTCAGCATGATCACATTGCTCTCTCTCTTGTCGCTTCTCTTCTCGCATCTGCCTTTTCTGTCGCTTCTGAACCTTTTCTGTGAGTACTTTGTTTACCCCAGAGTAGGTAGCTACTCTGTCACTTAGCATGCTTTTCATAAAGAGTGTCAGTATCGATGGCATCTTGTTCGGCCTGAGTTTTCCCCTTTTTCGCAGCCGCCATGTCTTTCAACACTGTGTTCTTATAAAATTTCATCGTCAGGCTCAATTCCGATTTAAACTTCATAATTCCAGGATCATCAGCCCGTCTTCTATCCTCATTCTTTTTCATAAGCATCATGTAGTCTTTGTCATAGTAAGTTTAATCACTCGGCCAATATTGTTCCTGCCTGTAATGGTCGGGACATTCGCCTTCTGGTAATGCAAAAGCACATTGTCAATGGTGGCAGATAAAGCCTGGTCCCAATGCATATCCCGAAGGTTTGCTAACAGACATAGTAAGACCTGCCTATTAGTTGGCAGTTTGCAGCCCTTTATTTCCTTTTCTTCTTCTCGGGGTACGGTGCCCAATAACATTCTGACATACTCATCATCTTGCCGTGTATCCATGATTAAATTCTCTTTTCACAACATCAAATCACTGTCAAGGGAAAAGAAAAGAGCATCATTAAAATTAAATGCAATAAAATAATACGTGGAAAATTTGTGGGTCAGCGTTCCAGACCCGGAAATGAAAATCTGATAAAATGTGCTATTTTCACACTTATTTATGAAGTTCATAAGCTGAAATAGCAATACTTGCTGGTACGACGGTGCTAGCTCAAACATGCACCGATCTCCATGAAAATTTACAGGGGTGTTTCCTAGATAAATACACAACACTAAAACTTTGAACAGCATTGTAGGACCATTTTTTGATTTTTGGAGGGCAACGGTCACACCCTAACCTACGGGGTACGGATTGTTCTTCACGTCAGGTTATAAAGAACAGAAATCATAGTAGTGGAGCTTCACACCCTCCGTAGGTGGAAAGTATGGCTTGAAGGGATTTGTACGCCCACCGAACAAGCTATAACCGCATTTGAGAGGATCCAGTATCATTGAACGCTTGATCGTGTTTATTTCTTCACGGTACGCCCGTCTGTCTCTATCCGTGCATCATATTCATGCTCCCACAAGACTTTCTGAGTGAACTGGGAGCCTATAAGTTGATCGCGGGTGCGCGTCCACGCAAAACAGTCGGCAGAAGATCTACCATGGATATCTCCCACGATTCCACACTCAGGACGGGGGCATCCATGCCACCAGCAACCATTGAAAGAGTACACAGTCTTCTCGCCAGTGACACGGTTTTCACTTAGACCATCAACCCAAAAACCATGGCCATTGACCTTAATGGGTACTTCACCCGTGTTGCGGGCATGCTTTATGTATACGCCTGTCTGCTGTTGTAGGTGTATGAGCCAGTAAATAGCCTTGTGCCCATAACTGCGGGGGTTGTTTCTGTGGATAATGGGATAATGGCCAAGGTGTCTTTATGCATGAAGTTATTCTTGAACACCGTAAAACATAATGATGCGATGGTGGTTGCGACTTGAAGCGGATCGCATTTGAAACGGCATATGTACATCCTTCTGAAGGCCTGGAAACATACTCTAAGCACGCGTACATCATTCACGCAATAACGCTCACATTCATCAGCTATATTATAAGGATTACGTTCATTAAAACTGTTGTAGTATCGATCAAAATCTTCACGTTCATCTGTACTCATAAAATCATAGTTAAAGTAATGTTTGGGTGGAGGTAGACCTACGTAACTTAAAGTTTCACTAGTGAGGAATGTGTAAGGGAAATATCCTTTTGAAACCTCAGCTGCTACGCCCATCACCTTGGGTAGCTTTGCTAATTTACAAGGTGTGAATAATAAAGTGTCTTTAAATTGTACATTACCTCTTATTTGCATTTGTATTAATTTGTTGACTCTTTTCAACGGATCACCTGTAAATATCTCAGAGGACTCGTGCTCAAGCAACTTCTTATAAAGGAACTGCGTGTCAAATTTTTCCCCGTTATGGGCGAGAATATACACAATCATTTTCTTTAATTTGCCCGCTAACTTGACAATATAGGACACAAATAGTTTTGCAGGACTATCGTGGACATTCGTTTTAAAAACGTTTGTCCGTTTACCACATTTGTGGCACTCATCACACTCGATCTCCATACACTCATCACAGATAGTCGGGCTTACAAGTAAATGTGGAATAACCTCTTTAGTTTCAGCGTTGGTGTATGTTTCTATATCGTAGTACACACTTATACAAGGGTTGTTTTTAGGCTTGGCGTCTTTCATATAACATACATGCTTTACACCATCCGCCTTATGTTTCTCATGGCATGTAGAGCAGTGAATTTAGTCACATTTGTGCTCAAACTTTCCCCAATTATCCATCATGTGAAATATACCACATTCACAGATTCTCATTTTCCTGCACGTGCCGATTTATGGAACTCAAAACAGCTATTATTGAAAAATGTGTGTCTACACACATTACAATCCCTCTTCTCAGCTTCAACTACACGGCTTTCACATTTGGGGCTTTTGCACTGCTCACATACCATGTGGCAGTCTTTACAATGTTTCACTATATCATCCACAAACTCGAGACACCCTTTACACAAATCATGAAGTCGTCCATATTTTCGACTTTTGTCATAACTCGCGTAAAGGCACCTTATATTACAGATGGGGAGGTATGTTGTACCTGACAGTCCTAAAATAAGTAGGGGTCTTGTACGATCTCTCACACAGCTTTTAAAAACATACACAGTTCTACGACGATCATCCAGTCCAAATACAACTATACGAGCATTCATTTCCTGTTCTACCCTTCTCAGCTCCTCAGGACCCATGTTACAGTCAAACTCAATTTCACAGTCTACAGCTAGTTTACAGGCACGCTCCACGACCGTAGGCAGCCAAATTTTTGCGGTCTGTGTATTTAGTACAGCAAACATACGAGCTAAGACTACTGCTATAAAGCCGCAACCACGATCGACGTTTATATGCCGTCTAAAAATAGCCTGAGAATTGAAGTTAAGAGTATAAGGTGTGGCACTATGACCCGCAACACGGAATAACGATCAATATTTACCGTGAAGTTGTTCATATTGAAGGCTATACTACTTTGGGAGGCCTGCATTATACGACCTAATACAGGGTGTCCCAAAAGTCCCTATCTATTTTGTTGAAATAGGCTGAATTTCAAATAAATGTCACACTGACCTGAATACAGATGTATTTCTATACAAATTACAAGTATTACACCATTAAAATCTTTAATTAGTAGTTTCCACATGTGCTCCATCTGTATCTCTGCAAATCTTAAAGCGGTCAGCTGCATTGTGGAACACATTTCCGAGCATTTCAGGGGTTATTTTCTCAACTGCTTGCCTAATGCGATCTCGCAGATATGGTAAATCTCGAATATTTCTGCGATAGACCTCTGATTTAATGAAACCCCAAGCAAAGAAATCCAATGGGGTCAAATCCGGAGATCGCGCTGCCCAGGGCCTATTTCCCCCACTCCAATCCAACGATTTGGAAAACGCTCGTTTAGGTATGTCTGAACAATTCTGGCATAATGAAATGGTGCCCCATCCTGCTGAAAGACTACATTGTCGAGAATGCCATCTTCAAGAAGTTGAGGGTCTAGAAAATTTTGAAGCATATCAAAGTAAACAGGCCCTGTCATTGTAGCCTCTGCAAAGAAAAAGGGCCCGTAAATCTTAGACTTCGTCATTCCAAGCCACACGCTGACTTTAGGTGAGTTTCTTTCCAATTCAGTAAACTCAGTTGGCTTTTCATTAGCCCAGATGCGACAATTATGTCAATTGATTTTACCACAGGTGTGAAAAGTCGCCTCATCGCTAAACAAAATGTGGTCCATTAAATTGTTATTTTGGATTTGTTCAACCAGTTCCGCACACATTGCTGCTTTTTTTGGAAAATCTTCCTCGTATAAGCTGTGTAACAGCTGAATGTGATGATACTTCTTTTTCAGCGTCAAACGCAAGATTCTGTGAACAGTTGTTTTGGGTATGGTCAATCTGTGGGATGCTTGGCGAACTGACATTCTTTGATCGTCTTCGAACATTATGCGAACAGATTCAATGTTTTGTTGTACTGTTCTTGGGCGTCCACTTCTTCCTTCATCATGCACAGATACAGTCCTTTTGAATTTTTTCACCAATTCACGAATTGCTTTATCTGTCGGTCCAGGCTTATGAAACCTTCTTGAGAATCGGTCTCTAATTTCACAACATTCCAGTCCTCTGACACGACATGTTACTATCATAACCGTTCATGCTGCACATCCATCACCAATGATATGGATCTGAAAAAATTAATTAAAAATTTAAAAATAATTAAAATAGAAATCTAATGCATGTATTTGTCTAGAAAGGTGCATGTAATCATGTCATTAAAACATTCATTTGAAATTCAGCCTATTTCAACAAAATAGATAGCGACTTTTGGGACACCCTGTGTATATACTCTACATCTTCAGCAGCCAAACGCCTGAATGGCACTACTACCCAAAAATCATCTACATCACCATCATCTGACCCGAATCCGAAGGACAGCTTCGTCCTGACTTCACGCTCGTCGCGGTTCTGAAGGGCAAACTCTACAATACGCTCTACTACGCGACGTAGTCCGTGTTCAATACCGTTGCTATACATGGATCTAGGATCAACCCTGACTATATACCGATTTCTAGTCAAGGCTGGGGTTGGGGTTGGGGTTGCGGTGCGCACCAACTCGAATGTTATGCCATCCTCAACAAAACAGGGTGCTGCTGTGGAGGATGAATAAGGGGTTATATTGGTGATAGAAGCTGATGTGGGGTTGGTTGCGTAAGACGCTGAGGGTTGGGGCTCTATTACTGCAGACTCAACAGAAAGGGGAGCAGCTGTGGAGGATGAACAACGGGGTATATTGGCGGAATGCTCTACTTTGGGACTTGTTGCATAAAACGTTGAGGGCTGGGGTTCTATTACTGGTGTTCCAACAACCGTGGAACGCTTTATACCTGACGTGGAGGATACGTCATCGCACCTCCGCTTTGAACGTGCTACATGTGCCGCTGGTGAGGGCTCATTGGAAGGGGTGGGGGCTGTAGATGCACGGACAACGGGCTCATCCGTGATATCGATGATAGGGTGCTGTACATCGTCGACATTCACGGTTCTGTGGAAGAAGAAAACAAAATATAAGGAGCAGCACTCGTTATTTGTAATATTTTGTAAATGGCACACTTAGGGTGTGACGTGTTAGAAATGGAATCTGTAGAAAAATTCAGATTCACGAGCCCATCCACATGTATTATATCTGGACCTACAGGTTGTAGTAAAACGGTGTTTATGCTTAATATCATTAAAGAAAAGGGGGAAATGTTCTCAAAATTTGTGCATAAAGTTATATGGTGCTATTCGACATACCAATCAGTGTTCAACGAGTACCAAGATGGATGAGGTTTTGTTCCACAAGGGGGTCTATGACGTTAATTCGTTAAAGGAAAATGAACATACAGTCATCGTACTTGACGATCTCATGTTGGAGATGGATAAAACGTTTGCCGAGACATTTACAGTATTCTCCCACCTTAACATAAGCGTGTTCTTCATTAATCAGAATCTATTTTTCAAAAATAGATACATGCGCGATGTGTCGCTAAATACGCAATATCTAGTCTTATTCGCGCAACGTAGAGATGTGTCACAAATTGGAGTATGAGCTAGTCAAATGTTTCCGAATCAGCGTAAGGAGTTTTTGGAGGTTTATAAAGAGGTCACAAGCCAACTTTATGGATATTTGCTTTGTGACCTTCACCCGCGAAACACGTTTAGGGTGCTTCTAAAAACGAATATATTTCCAAGCGAACCTGAAACCGTGTATATTCCAGAATGACGAATAGGCTAAAGAAATACCGCGAATTAATAAAAATCTATCAACGACTGCCTCGGTCATTGCAGCAGATGTTCGTTAAAAATATCGACTCTGACTTTTTAAAGTGCATCTGTGAAATCTGCCTTAGTGTTATAAAATATAATGTTCCGATGAAATCCTCTCAGAAGACTCGCTTACGTCGTTACAAGAACATAATACGGACGCTCGCCCAAAAAAGTCTGACTGTGCGTAGATTAATATAATGAAGGTGGTTGTGATCCCGCACGAGGTGTACGTTTCATTACAAAGGAGTCCAGACGCGGCTCTAGAACCCCGTAGAAGTAGGCTTAAAAGAATGGAAAGTGAGTTGCTAACCCTATTAAACAGTGAAAAGGCACCTGATGAGAAAAGGATCTTGTACCAAGAGGCTTTGCAGAAATTTCTTTATGAGTATGAAGATTATAAGCATCCTACAGAGTTCCTCGTGAGGCACAGCTCGAGTAGCGCTGAGCATAGCGACACAGGACCTGAGCAACCAAAGAGCAGCCGAACACAGCACATCGAACATGTGCTAAAAAACAGCCTCCCCCATACATTGAGGAATAAAGGGCTAAGTCTTTATAATCTATTGAGTGAGGACCCCATCATACAGTGGACCGATACAGGCGAGGTCATTGTTGAAGGAACAAGGGTACAAGGTTCCAATATCGTTGATATTGTTCATGATCTAGTGAGAAAGTGGGATAGGCCCTCACCAACAGGATGGAGACATATTAAAGCAAGAATACAACAAATAAATGTCCCCAGAACATTGATAGGTAATCTGAATAGGTTAAAAGACTTGGAACATGCATCGCACGTGTCACAACTGAGTACACCTTCGCCCCCAGCAGCTGCAGTCTCTCTGAAGAGGAGAAAGAAGAGCAGACGGCCAACCTTATCCACGTGCCTCTAAAATACGCAAATGGCTAACGTATTAAGTAAGCACTATTATGACATTTCTAACCCAGCATCCTATGGTGGCGTTTATAGATTGTACAGAGGTGCTTATGGTGTAAGGAAAGATGTTGAGAGATTTCTGCGGGGCCAGGATGCTTACACACTTCATAAACCGGTGAGAAACAGGTTTAAACAGCCAAGACAACAGCCGCCTCGATTGACTCTATTTGGCAGGCAGATTTAACAGACATGCAAAAATATTCAATGTATAACGATGGCTACCGTTACATCTTATTCATAATAGATGTATTCTCTAAATACCTGTGGCTAATTCCACTGAAAAATAAATCGCCTGAAACAGTTGCTAAAGCGGCCAAAACGCTGATGTTGAAAGAAAACAGGATTCCTAGCTATTTTTGTACGGATATGGGAAAAGAATTTACAGGACGCGCTTTTCAGAACATGCTGTCAGAGTTTAATATCAGCTATTACACTTCCAATTCTATACATAAGGCTTCTTTAGCTGAAAGAGTTCAACGTACCATAAAGGAACGCATGCACTGCTATTTTACACACAAAAACACATACAGATATATAAACGTTCTCGGTTCACTGGCTTCATCCTACAACCGATCACACCATCGTACGATCGCTACAACGCCTAACGATGTTTTAGAAAGAGGCAAGCGCCCGAGAAGAGATGGAATACCACCACCACCACACAATGCGCGTTTCAAAATCAATGACTATGTAAGACTGTCACGTTGGGGAAATAAATTCGCGAAGGGTTTTGAGCAAGGATGGACATGCGAGATTTTTAAAGTTAGGGCTATGAAGCCTAAAGGTGAGATAATGATGTATTACGTTGAAGATTTGAATGGAGAAGAGATCTCGGGAGGCTTTTACCGCGAGGAATTGCAGAAAGTGGTATTTAGTTTAGGAAAAAATGTGTTTAATATTGTGAAAATTTTAGGAAGCAAAGGTACAGGGAAGAGAAAGATGTACCTGGTGAAGTGGCTAGGTTATCCAGAAAGCTTCAATACCTATATAAAAGCTGATGCAGTAATGAAGCTTAATTAGTATGCAGCATGACTCCTAACCATTTCTACGTCACACTCCCGTCCTCCTCGTCCCTGTCTGTACAACCTAACAACACACTAGCCAACTTTGTAACAGAGCTCCATGGACCCATTGAGTTGGGCCATGATTCGTATGAGGTGGGGATATGTGAAATTCAGCTAGACACCCTCTTTTTAAATATTGATTATAAAGATACCGTTTTTACGGTTCTTAGAGACTGTCGTGAGTGTGCAAGAGCCGGATTAACTCGGGATGAAACTATACGTATCGCACAGACTAAGGTTGCACAGTTTTTCAGTACAGAAGTAACACTAGGACCTGGTCGTTATGGTTCGGCTGAGAATGTTGTGAGAGACTTAAACGTGAGTTTAAAAAACCAGTCTTACGAATGATTTATTATACGAAATCGTAAACAAAGGAAACCCTGCACATACTCTAATCCTAAAATCAAAGGTTAATAGAAATCTTAAGGACGGAAGTGTTCAAAATTATAACCTAGGGGCGATACCGATCAGCCTTCCAAAGAGAGACCTTTCACGAGGCACCGCATGACTTGTCCACCTTAGTGTATCAATTGAAGATGGAGAAATTGGATGTAAGTTCTCAGCCTCCAGACATGTGCTATATTTACAGCAATACAGCGGAACACCAGTTTGTTGGGGATACCCAGGCACGCCTGCTACGCATAGCACACATCCCCAACCATAGAGGAAGGAGTTTGAGTATTACATATGACACCCCATTATATGGATGTCGCAACTAACCTAATAACCAATATCACAATATATATAAGAACGATTGAGGGTAAAAATTCCCCATTCGGTGACGGGAGCTTAACAGTGAAGCTGCACTTTCGACGCACTGAGTTATAATGGACAGAAAGCCTTTCACAGTATACCGAGGGGTGAGATACCAGCGTGTTAGTGGACTTGGGTCCATTTTTTCATCCATACCACGCACCGCTGTCCCACTATTGAAGAGGGGGGCAAGGTACTTAGGGAGGAAGGCGTTACAAACAGGTTTTAACGCGGCAGAGGACATATTGGCTGGCTCTAAGCCTAAAGAAGCTCTAGAAAAACATTTAAAACGTACACGGGATGAAATCATCGAAGATGTGAAGAGAAAAATGCGTGGTGGCGGAAAGAAGAAAGCTGCTAGGAAGAAGGGGTTACCAACACGTGGTGGAAAGAAGAGATCTGCTAGGAAGAAGGGGTTACTATCACGTGGCGTTAAACGCAAAAGGAAACCAAAAAAGAAGTGCTCAAAGCGTATGAAACCTATGGCTGATCATTTTTTAACCGATATAAGCTGAGGACGCTACTCTCACGAATCACAGATTGACTAATACTCGTCGAGGGAGGTGGCACTATTTGACTCGTCATGGCACGTTTCATTCATCCGTGTAGTTCAGTGTGTTGTAAATCGGAATTAGTTTACCCAGTGCCCCTATAGAATTCGTGATACCCAGCTCAGGCCGAGTTGCATGCATATGTATACTAAACTACGCATAGCTCATTCTGACGGAACGGATTGCGATGATAGTTACGCTGCCTACCCTGAAACCAACTTTCTGCACTCCATATTCAGTCAGTGTGATGTACATTTAAATCAGACTAACATCTCGGCAGGCACGGGTACTACCACCTACGAGCCTATCTGGAAAATGTCCAACTTTTCAAAAGAAGCGAAGGACACCTTTTTAACCGCCGAGGGGTATTACCACACTAAAGATGAAAATAGAATAAAGGATAAATTTAAAAATTCTAAAAAGAAGATATACGAGTGTTTTGGACGTCTGCATACAGACTTTACATTCCAGGACAAGTTGCTTATGAACGGGGTGGATATGAAATTGAAGCTTACCCGCACGAAACCTGAGATCTGCATAAATCTGGGGACAGACCAAGAAGAAGGCGCGAAACCTGTCGTGATACACATCATGGAAACGTATTTGCGTATACGCCGAGTGAAATTAAGCTCCCCGAAGCAAATAGAAATTGAGAAAAATTTGGTACATGCCACAGTGAAATATCCAATTAACAGGGTACAGATCAAACTGTACACGATTCCCGCAGGGATGGCGTCAAAACAGCTAGAAAACATTGCTCTTGGAGTCCTACCTAAAAGGATTTTAATTGGAATGCAAGACCACGCCTCGACGAATGGAAATTATAAAAAGTGCGCGTTAAAATTCGAGAATTTCGGACTTAAAAATATTACTCTATACGTAAATGGCATCGCTCTGGATGGGGTAATGGATATGGATTACTCAACAGATGGGGTATTCCCACTCTGCGCGAGCGCTTATAGTACTTTGGCCCATAATACAGGTGCGTGTGATGAACTTGGTTTCGGCATAACTCAGAAAGAATTTGTGGAACAGTTTAATATTTACTGATTTGACATTACGCCTGACTTAACTGCTGGCGTAAATACGCATTTAAACCCCCAACAGACCGGCACCATTTCAGTGAGGCTGGAGTTTGCTAAACCTATAGACGCGCCTATTAGTGTACTAGTATACCTCGAGTCGCAAGCCCTAATAGAAGTAGATAGATTTAGGAACGTGGGAAGGGATTTATGAATTTTTTAAAATTATTCGATTTGTGCGACACAAATATGAATGATAAATATGTATGCAGACAAATAAAAAAAGGTTCCCATATGTTAGTACCCCCTGTAATGTGTGAAGGTATACTGTGTAAACCTATATATACATTTGTATCCATTAAGAATTATGTAGCGGATGCTGTTACCGTTTTTCTACATATTTTCTACTGTTTAATAAATGAAAATATAGTGCGCTTTGTCCTTACCCTCAAAAATACTTACATAATCTCATCGATGAACTCGCATTCGCTTGACCGGATGTGCGCCATTACCACGACTTCTAGATCGCTAGGTTTGCTATAATATGTTCTAGCTCCATTTCGGCCTTGTAATTTAAATAAATGTCATGAAATTGGATGCGGTTAAATCGTCCACCATATATATATATATATATATAGGGTGAACCAAATGTAGGTGGACAGTAAATGATAACGTTTATTTTGAGAATACATATTTAATTTTTTGTATACTATAATACAAAATAAAATTTAAATAAATTTAGTTATAATATTTAATATAATAAAACACAAACACCATAGTTATAATGAACACCATAGTTATAATATAATATAACACAAACCGTATTCAACCTACTGTCCACCTACTTTTGGTTCACCGTGTATATATATCCTAGCCTACCCAATCTTATTGTTCACGATTCCAAAAACACACTATATAACCTAAAAACACTTAAATTAGCTCGTCTGCAATCTCGCTTGACCGACTGTGATTCAGTACCGCGACTTCTGGATCGCTGGGTAGGCTGTGTTCGGAGAAGCATCCATAGCATTTATTCCCCTTTCATCAAAAGTGGCAATAACACGATCAAGTTCCGTCCCGGTCCTATAAGGTTAAGTAAAAATAGAGATAAATTAAGAGAAAATATCAGGTATTTTAAAAGATAATTATTAAAAGTTTTAATATTTCTAAAATCCTACTTGTACAAGAAAATGTACAAATATAAACACACCATATATATATATAATATATATATCATATTATATATATATATAATATATATATATAATATATATATATACAGAAATAACGACGAAGGGGTTAGAGATTAATTGAAAAAATTTTGCAAAACGCAATTATTGTGCCTTTTATAAGTTAATTCCGATTGAAACGTTAATATACAGGCGAGAATAAGCAAAAACTAATTCAAAACGCGTTGTTGTGCACTTATAAGCTAATAACACGAATGAAGCGATGTATATAAATGTGACCGGTTAGGTTCAATTGTGCTAGGTTAGGTCAGGTTATATTATAAACGAGAAAAAGTTATCTTTAAATTATCGAGAAACAGACAAAAACAATGGGACTAATTTTACGTTGTAGAAAAAATTCAGAACAAAAGGAAATTAGATTGTCAATTATAAGTTACTCACATTTCGATGACGCTTTCATTGAACGGTTCTTGCATATCGCCACAAATTTCCATAACATTCTGTGTTGATAAGAAGTCGCCCCGGTCTGCAGCGTCGAAGAGATGTGCCACTACGTGAAAGTAATCGGACTCGCATTCCAGCAAATCGGGTGAGGCGTACAGTTGACTCATTGTTGTATAATTCACCAACTGGAGAAACTGGGGCTCTGCGTCGTGATTCGCTCTTTATAAGGGGAGCATGCGATCAACCCGCAAGAGCGAACCTTGGCACCTTATTGGCTAGCGGTGAAATTTGGGCGGAGATTAGAACTTAGGCCTGCATTTTCGACCAAGCCGATGTCCTGGCTCCTCCCAACAGTGTCGTGATTGGCTAACTCCGCGAAGTCTGGGCATGAATTTTGGGCGGAGCTTAGCGGTAGGCTTGTATGGTACCTAACCGAGGTCCGGACACAGTGTCGTGATTGGCTGAAGCCAAGAAGTCTGGGCGTGCCGTCTGTCCCGAATCGCGGTCCCCATTATGAGAGACAAATTTCATTTTTCTGTGATATTCCATATCGTTCAGCAAATATTGATTTAAGATTTGAGATCCAAAACACCTGCCTGTTGTTAAGGGCTTGCTTTCGCGGGCCTTTTGGGACAAAACAGACGTTTTCATTGTTTCTGATTCCTTGACCACGTGTGTCTTCTAAGAATGTTTGATGATGGCGTGGAAAAAAGAATTTGTTTGTCTACTTGTTAGTCTATTTCTTGTCGGTCCTCTATATATATATTATATATATATATATATATATATATATAATGCGCCTCGATGGTGTAGTGGTTAGCGTCGCTGATTACGAATCCATCGGCCCCGGGTTCGAGACCCGACGGCAGCAAAACCCAGCTGTTCATCCTTCCACACAATAAAGTGGTTGGTAGATAAATGGGTACCCTAGGTGGCCTAGTGGTTAAGACGCTGGGCTGCTGATGGGGTGTGGTTCGGATTTCACGTTAAACTGTAGGTCTAAGGTGGAGTGAAAAGCTTGACCTTCGTCAGAATGAACAATTCGGGCGGAAGCTAACCAAAGTTAATCGAAGGTGTGTATATATATATATATATATATATATATAACAATCCCTTAAATGTGTGAACAGAAATGCATTGTAGGTTATCTTTACGATCTTCATGTTTAGTTACGAAATCGACCGTTGTAGAATACTCAAAGTAGTTTCCGCCGAGATTGCTGAGCAGCGAAGGAGTCAGTAAGATCTGTATAGCAAGAGCTCTCGTGAGTTCCAATTCAATACTAAGGATAGCTGAAGAGTTGAGACGATTTTCTGACATAATTGACCGTAGGTAGTTCTTTAGTCGTCGGAGTACAGAAGATCTTTCCGCAGAACAGTTGGAAGTCGGCGTACATAGGAAGATCCTGAGCGCAATATCAACATATGGGTAAACTTCTTTTAATCCTCTTGCTTGGATCATCTCACCCATCTCAAGAATGCTCGGAGGAGTTTTCTCCAAATTCAGAAGAAATCCACGGAAATGATGACATTCATTAACAAATACTTCCGCCAAGTCATCCTTGTAAAATTCCCAAAGCTTAATAGCATTGGCAGTTATATCTGTCGGATTCAAGGTGGTGACTTTTGTAAAAAATGCAAACCGTGCATGGAGGTTTTCATACACATCTTTGCGACGGTTTAATTCCGTCAATAACACTAGGCAACAAATTTCAACTTTTTTTTGTTACAGACACGTGAACTACTGATTCCTACTAAAGCGCTGATGCTGATTTCAGATCTGATATCAAAATTTCTCTATCACGTCCAGATTTTGTGTAACCGAAAACCCCTATTTTTCATTTTTTTTCTCACCCGCTTCTATTACAAAAGCCGTCTAAGCTACTTTTCCGTGCCACGTTTTATGTTAAGCATACTTAAATAATTAGTGAACAGGGATGTCTTTCCTCCTTTATTCTGGCTTAAGACAGACAGCGGAATTCCGCTGGCGGAGTTACCACCCCTGCGCCCAACCATCCACCCAAAGCGCGTTAGTATTTTGTTGTTACTACTGAAAGGCAAATTCCTGTTCTTAAGTGAAACTTTGGTGTGTCCTCTTCCTTTGTCGCTTGTAGGATGACGAGCTCTCCTTCTGCAGGAACCAACAATAATCTCCCATCATATTTGGGTTGAAATTACCTTGGTATCTGTTTTCCATAACTGAGATCTGTTGGTGGAAGCGCTCACCATGCTCGTCACTTACAGCCCCAAGGTTGGCCGGGAAGAAGTCAAGATGAGAATGTAAAAAATGAATTTTCAAAGACATTCTGCATCCCATTATTTCATAAGATTTAAGCATGTTTTCTACGAGTTTACGGTGGTTTTCAGCTTTGTGGTTTCCAAGAAAATTTTTGACAACTTCAACGAAAGATGTCCATGCTCCTAGTTAATTCTCATTTAGGTTAGATGGAAACGATGAGTCGTGGATGACACTGCGGATCTGTGGTCCAGTGAAAACTCCAGCTTCTAGCTTAGCATCTGTCAATATTCCTTTGAATTTATCCTTTAAATATTGGAAACCACTACCTTGATGATCCATACCCTTCACGAAATTTTTCATAAGGCCAAGTTTAATGTGAAGTGGTGGAAGATGTACTTTCTGAGGGTCAATAAGTGCTGGGTGTTTCACATTGTATTTACCAACAACATGTTCAGTTCTAGATGGCCAATCATGTTTTTTGTAGTGGTTCTTGTCATCTCTGCTGTTCCATAGACACAAAAAGCACATATGCTTTGTGTAGCCCAACTGTAACCCAAGAAGTAATGATACAACTTTAAGGTCCGGTCGCCACAAATATTCCATGTGTGGTCCTTATATTTGATGAGTCTTAGCAGCAGTTTCATCGATTCATAAGTCTCATTAAGGCCAGTGGCATGTGCTACAGGTATTGAAGGTTTTTCATTGCCGTTGTGCAGTAATACAGCTTTAAGGCTAGCTTTACTAGAGTCAATGAACAGTCTCCATTCTTTTGGATCATAGCGACAGCCAATCCCTTGCATCAGACCACTGATATCGTGGCAGAAACAAACGTTTTCTTCCTGTAAGTAAAATGATGAAAACTGCAAATGGCGATGGCGGAAATGGGAAACTTTGGTGTTTGGTTGGAGAAGATTAAATTCTTGAAGTCTTGAACCAAGCAACTCTGCCTTTTCTTTTGGTAATTCCAAATCGCGCACTAAGTCATTTAACTCCGCTTGACTTAACAAATGTGGGGAAATATTTGCATCTGGAACATATATGCCATCTTTCCCTGTTTCTATATCACTAGCAGAATCTTCAGATGAACTGCTGTCTGTTATCGTTGCTGGTGGAACTGGTGGTGGATTTGTTTCATCATGTGGTACTGGTTTCATTGCTGATTCGCAGTTTGGGTACGTGATCTTTGATTTGTTTTTCTTTGTGAAACCAGCAATCTTTGTCAAACAAAATAACAATCATTGAAGTGATTTTCGGCTCACGCCAAACCATGGGGATTGAGAACGGCATAGCTTTTCTTTTACCATTCATCCAAGCTATTAACATTGCATTGCACTGTGCACAGCAAATATGTGGTGCCCAGTCCCTCTGTTGGTCTCCTAACTTACAGTCAAAATAACACTTGTAGGCAAGTTTAATCTTTGTTGTTATGTTTCTACGTTGTGGCTTAGGTGTATATTGTCCACAGACAAAGCAGAAGTTGTCTGGGTGATTTACACAAGCACGTCTATTTGATGCCATTTTGAATTACCATACAATATCTGAAAAAACGTAGAAAGTAATTATTAGGATGTGCAAAATAAAAAGAAATACACACCGTAGTACAAAACAAATGCTATAAAAACACACAAGTCACCACAACCTGTCACTTGCTCATCAGCAGAGAGATTCAACAACCGTTCTGCTTGACTGTCACGTAGCGACTGACCGTTGGGCCGTTGCCCGTTACTATGCTCTTGACTCAGTGTTGCCAACTCGGGATAAATTTTATTTATCAAAATTGTTCGAATTTGTATATAGTTGGCAAAAAAATTGCTTTAACCTTGAAAAGCAAGTTTCATATTACTGGCATTAAGCCGATTAAAACCAAAATCTGGACGTGGTAGAAAATTTTACTAAAAGTGATTTGCATTTTACACAAAATCTAGACGTGATAGAAAAAATCTAATTATAGATTTGAAATCAGCATACCGAAATTAGCTAGGAGCACCTATTTGGTCTTCTGTAACAAAATCTTTGTTGCCTAGTGTAATCTGTCAAGTACCACAAGATAAGTATTAATGAAGTTCCTCCGTCCATCTAATTCTACCTCGCCTTCGCGAGTTTCGTCGACTCGAAGTTTTCTTTTTTCTTTTCATTGTAACTTTCCTCCAATACTACTTCTCATCAATTTTATAGAAAAGTTGCCTGTCAATTCTTCCGAGAGTTGAACTTCTCATTTTCATAGCTAACACACATGACTTATGTTCAGAGGAATTTTCATGGCTTGTTAATGCTTCACTGCCATGCTTCACTGCCATGCTTCCAGTCATCAAGTCCTTTCTTACCAATTTTAGTAGTTCCACCAAATAACTGACACGGAATGCAGAAAATTGAGCCTCTGCTTTTCGAATACATTAAATACGTTCTCTTCACCTTCTCTCCGTTGACAAGCTGTGTTTCAAATAAGGTTTTACAAAAATATCTGAATCGTTCACCAAAACGTCTCTTTAATTGAGAAAAGTTCATGTTTTCTAGGTCCTGATTTATGCCATGCTCTGACACATAATGACGTGTAGCATCATTAACTTCCCATAATGCTAGGTCTTGTCCAATGGAAGTATTGCTGGAGGTAGTTGTGATGCTACCTACATCACAAGATTTAGTATAGGGTAGGCAGGATTCTTGAACGTCTCTACAAGATAATCTAAAATTACTAGGACCTTCATTAACATTTTGATCTTCTTGTAAACTCCTAGTCTCGGTACATTCTAATTCTTTTAAAAGAACATTCGGATTTGTTTCAATATTTTTGCTCTTTATATCAGATTTCTTGAAGAAAGTATCAATTTTCGCAGTTTTGTCAATGCCATCTCGTTGTTTTTCAGCTTTCTCCAGAGCTCTCTTCTTATACTCCGAGCCGCTTAGTCTTTTTCTCCCATCACTCATCTGAAAAAAGCAAATACATCTGAAATTAATTAAAAATATAAATAATATATTTTAAAATAGAAATATATTATTAAAATTAATAAAATATATTATAATTATATATTTAAAAAAAATAGCTCAGCCAGGCTGAGTAGGTAGGTCTCTAACAGCTAATTACATAGAGGCAGTTAAGTTAACATAAAAAATTCAAAATTGTCTTAAAAACTGCCTTCTTCTTACCTTGTATAAATACCATTACTGTACTAAACTAAGATAAACACAATCTTGTTTTTAAATTTTAAATGTTGTCCAGTTTCAAAGTTCAAAGTTGCAAAATAGAAAAAATATAAATTCAATTTTATAGAGAAAACCTTAAATAAAATAATTGGCCAATTTTTGGCTTGATACTCTGTAAAGTGTAAACAATAAATCTGAAATAAAATAAAAATAATTAGCTTTAAAATAAAGATATTATTAAAATTAATAAAATATATTAAAGCCAAGAACCAACTTCGAAATCGACTTCGTTCAAACGTAATGAGATTTTTTTTAAGTGGTACTAACTTTTCTCCGTTTTTTTTTTAGCTAAAAAAATACCAGAAATTTTGGATTTTTTTCCCTACCTAAAGAAGTGCCTTCATATTACCTTTCTTGTTACGACTTTTCCTCCAGAATTTTACTGCCCTCAAAATTTTGCCGTCCCCCTAAAATTTGCCGCCCTGGGCCATGGCCCATTTGGCCCATATGTAAATACGCGCCTGTATCTGACGTCTGTTCAACCTCTGCAGTAAACTCTATTTGGGGTAAAATATTATTTATTGTATTTGACGGCTTATAAGACGCGCAGGCATATAAGACGCACCCACATTTCAGCAGGGAATATTTAGGAAAAAAACTTTTGAGTGTATTTAAGGATTTAATGTTTACTACTACTAATATGGAATATGAGCATAAGATCGACGATATTCGTCTCGTAATATCATCATCATAGTAGTTATAAATCCAGCTTTAATATTTACAATAATTCCTTTTTTAGTTAATTAAAAGAAATAATAATGACGTAATAATCTATATTATAATGGAGGTAAGTGCTATATATATATATATATGTAACCAAAAAAATGTATAAACTTTAAAATGCATTTTCGCTGCTGTTCTTTTGTATAATGTTAAAGTAAATCCTATTGAACATTATATTGTTATAACTGTAGAAAATGAAAATTTGAAGCTAAATTTTGAGCAAGAAAATCAATAAGGAAAACTGTTGATTGGTCCTTGGAGGTCCTTGGGTTTTTTTTTTTAATATAATGGAAGTAAGTGCGATATATATATGTAACAAAAACTCCAAACTCGGAAGGATTTAACTGCGGAGCTACCTCGGTTATTGAAACTGGTTAAAATACCACCCACTCAAACTTTTTCTCCATTACATATCTCAAGCATTTAGGAGGAGGAGGAGGAGGAGGAGGATATATGAACGGATTGAAATATATCTACCAACACAATTCTTCTCACATGGTCAGATGTATGTTGCATTATCTAGAGTTGGGAAGAAAGCAAATCTGAAAGTCCTGACAGAAAAAATGAAAAGGGAGTATTTGTTGACAATTATGTCTACAAGGAGATTCTTCAGTAATGAAATAAAGATAAGTTTATGATGAAGTGTTCTTTTTTATATTTTATAACAGGAAATAATACCTTGAGGTAAGAAAATTCATTTCCCAGATGAAGTAATTGGCCGAGGGCTCCAAGCCTTCCGCAGGAAATAGCAAAAACCGCCCGTAGGGCGGTATTTTTGCTAGTAGTAATAATGTGCTTAAGTAAACAATAACATTTTTAATTCTGAAGGTGGGCTAGGCAGAATTTAGCCTACAGGAGACAGGTACTGGGGGATTCATTAACTTATGGGGGACCGCAACCTCACATATAGGACGCGGGGTGATTTCTTGAGCAATTCTTCGGAAAAAAAAGTGCGTCTTATATGCCGTCAAATACGGTAATCGGTCGAGATTGACATTAGGATCGATTATGCAGAAAATGTCATCAACGTAACGATACCAGTAAGTAGATGAATCAATAATGTCAAGGAGAAACTTTCTCTCAAATAATTCCATAAATAAATAAATTATTAAGGATAGTTGAAAGTGGGGAACCGATCCTGAGACCTTCCTTTTGTCGAAAAAATAAACTGTTGCGGGTGAAAAAAAAAGAATATGACAAAAACACAGCCTAATTGATCTTGTAGAAAGGGAAGTTTTCAAAGAGAAAATCTTCGAGGACAAACACATGATTAGTTTTGACGTACTCTCTCTTTTTACTGAAGTTTCCATACAGAGAACTTTGGAATACCTTTTAATTTAATTTTAATTCCTTTTAAATTTTTTATTACGAATTTTACTCTTTTA